>OY755176.1:17121102-17207605 GCA_963576735.1 Bedellia somnulentella | reverse complement strand
CACCGGTTTTTATTTTTTCCTTCAATGTACATTTTTAATTTCGGTACAATCTTATTATAGTATAGATAGATTAATTCAATTCAAAATTATTTACATTATTATTATGCACCGTGGATAATAAAACTGTTTATAGAGTTTGATATCGTGTAAGCCATATTATTTGTTTCTAAACTGAGTATGAAAGGTAAAGAATTAAACGTTTATTTTATAATCTTTATTAAAAACTTTTGATGGAAATGATAAGTTGCATTTACTTAAAGCATCAGAAAGCCACATGTTCGCATTTACGTTTGTAGTTATTACAGCATCTGACTAAGTTGTTTAGATTAAGATATTTACTTTTGCATATTAAGTCGTTGTTAGAAAAGCTGTGTAGTGTCGGCTTAGAATAGCACTACCCTATTTCTTCCGGTGGGTGTTCGTAAAAGGCGACTAACGGTATTGGGGCTTTTGAGGGATTTTTGGGCGATGCGGTTGGAGACCCACCTTTATTTCACCATCTTGTACCCACGCAACTTCCAAAAGTGGCTGAGTAATTTCTAATTCCTTAGCTCTGGCCACCTCTTCTAGGGATTTATAGCCGTTAGTACCTATATGTATGTATGTATGTAGAAAATATATTTTCAATATATTTATAGCTTATAAGTTCTTAATGGCAAAGCAGCAGCCTACCTTATCTTATGTAAAATATAATTGCTTAAAAGCGTTGCCGGTGCTCATATAATATAATCTTATAAGAGCTAAGTGATTCAGCGTAGGGAGCGCGGCGTTTTATCGGAAAATTGTTTTGACAACCCTATCTTTGGAGTCACGAACCACATAGAGTTTACATGACTTTGATTTAATTTGGTTTATGTGTATATAAAGAAAATCAACCTATCTTGTAGACTTATATGAAAATGCTAATTATTACGGAGCTTCATATCGGCTGTATATGTATCAACCCGAGAAAAGATAATCTTTTTATGGGTATTAAAAATATGTTAGCCAACCGTGATAGCCCAGTGGGTAGAACACTCGGTTCTCGTGCAAGCGACTAGTGTTCAAATCCCGGGTCGGGCCTACACCAATTTGTCTTTTCTAAAGACATATGTGTGGTTAATTTATCATGGTTGTTAACGGTGAGGGAAAACATCGTGAGGAAACCCACATGGCTGAGTTGTACTTAGTCATGTGACAGTGTATTCGTACAAAACGGCGATAGGCCTGCCCCCTATCACGTGAGTACACTGTCCATGCAAAACGTGGGTACTCTGAACACCAGGTGACAAAGTCACGTGATGTTCAGAAGTATTAGTACCTCTGCCAACCCCTTCGGGGATATTCGGCGTGAACGTTTATGTTATGTTATGTTAAAAATATGTTACCAATGCAAAGCTATTTAGGCTAGTTTGGTAGTTAGATAATATAAATATGATACTCGTAGAACAGTGTTAAACTAGTTTCGGCATAAAGTTAACTATAACACTTATGAAGAGTACCTGGAAAATTGGAACAACTTTATCTGTATCTTGTTTAACACTTTCCATAGATACCCACTAAAACAATCAAGAATGTCTCAAATCAAAATAGCTGTGTTGGTCTCGAAATAGTTTCCTCATATTTAACCACCCGTATACTAAACTGAGGAAAATTCATATGAGTAGCTTATTTGCCACTTTCACTATAATTAATTCATCGTTGTTATTTAACATGGAACTAACTAAGTTTTAACTAGGAAGGATAGAATCAGTGAAAGTTAAAAACAAAACTGAATAAATGATAAGATGTCAGCCACTATCATTCATTACCATATGTTATTTTTTCTGGGAGAGTAATTTTATTTCTGTGTGGAACATACTTTTATAACCTAACTTTCAGCAATGCATATCTATTTGGTTAGTTACCTCATAGTTTTCGGTTTCAGTCCCAATTTCGTGAGGGAAATTGAAGTAAATCTGATAATACCCGCGCCCGCTGAAACGTTTTTTACACGGGCAGCATTTGTTCTACAAAGTACTTCCATCTATAACAAACCTTTGCGAATGTTCCTAACGGCTTTATCGAAACATTTTGCGATTCAAATAGAAAAACAAGGTTATATCTTTTTCGGGCAAAACAAGCCTTTTTTTATATATTGCTTAATGTGTTAGTGTTTTTACTTCAATCTACTAAGTTTCAACTGCGTATTTTCAATATTTTTTTAAATTGATATAAAGGCAGACAGGTAGACATACATACAAACATATATACTCACAGCTATTAATCTCTAAAAGGGGTAGCCAGTGCTAAGAAATTAAACATTCCTCAGTCACTTGTCTACTTCTTCCAACTCACTCAATTTATTAAATTTATATTAAAGGGTTTGAGTCATGCATGACACTAGACATGAGGATCTATTACCTAATACTTTTTCTGTTCTTTATACTTATGAGTGAAAATGTTATAGAAGGGTCTTGAAATGCTTTTAGAAAATAAATAAATCTATTTTCACGTTATAGGGGGCAGGCCTATCGCCGTTTTGTAGCTCTCAAGCTTCTTGTCTCCTATCAACTTCCAAATGTGGCTGAGGAGTTTCTAGCCAAAGCTCTGTCTACCTCTTTTTGGGATTTATGGCCGTGAGTATAGCATTGTAGTTGATATTACAATGTTAAAATTAATATTAATTAGATTAACCACAATCTTGAATTTCCATAAAGGTATTATTTGATTAATAGCAATTTAGTTTGCGTCGCTGCATTGTTGTTGGAATTCCAATACGACAAATTGAACTACAGATCCACAATCTTTTCTTGGCCGGTAAGGGCTGTCGCTGTCATCGATATTAGTATTGCCAGTAAATAAAAAATAACCATTATAAGAGAAATAACTTTACATCATACAGGCTAATTTATTTATGTATTGAAATGTCTTAATAAAACAATTTATATAATATTCATTTAATTAATAACTAGTTGCTGTGTAGTGTCGGCTTAAAATAGCACTACCCCATTTCTGCGGGTGGGTGTACGTAAGAGGCAACTAACGGTATTGGGGCTTTTAAGAGATTTTTGGGCGAAGCGGTTGGAGACCCATTACCAATAACCTTTATTTTACCATGGTCGTTAACGGTGAGGGAAAACATCGTGAGGAAACCCACATGGCTGAGTTGTACTTAGTCATGTGACAGTGTATTCGTACAAAACGGCGATAGGCCTGCCCCCTATCACGTGAGTACACTGTCCATGCAAAACGTGGGTACTCTGAACACCAGGTGACAAAGTCACGTGATGTTCAGAAGTATTAGTACCTCTGCCAACACCTTCGGGGATATTCGGCGTGAACGTTTATGCTTTATGCTTTATTTTACCATCTTTACCCCACTCAACTTTCCGAAAGTGGCTGAGGAGTTTCTAGTTCCTTAGCTCGGGCTACCCCTTCTAAGGATATACAGCCGTTTACGCCGGGATTTACAGCCTTGAGTATATGTATGTATGTATGTAATAACTATTATTGTAAGTAAACAAGTTCGTTTTAAAGTAAGCTAATTATATTTATTTATTTTTGCCCTTGTCTGGTATGTCTATCCGAATGACTGTGTTGCTTACCTTACCACCCAAATGTTGTCTAGAAGAGATCGCTTTTAGCGATAACACTGCCAATGGTTCTTCTCTGCAAACTCATTATTTTATACTTAAGGATTTGTTACTTGTGACACTCAGAGTTAATAAGTGGGTAACTACATAAAATCATTTTTTTAATCCTGTAAATCAGAGGCTTACCTTGTCGTGTACTGTCTTTTACATTTCATATTCACACATAGATCCCCCAAAAAGGTGGCACAGAAAAAATAATTCTAAACATCAGATATCGTTTGGGTCATTCATTTTGCTGGGTCAGTGAATTTATGGGCACTTTTTTATTGCTGTTAACAACCTTGTTACATATAACATAACATAACATAAACGTATACGCCGAATATCCCCAAAGGGGTTTGGCAGAGGTACTAATACTTCTGAACATCACGTGACTTTGTCACCTGGTGTTCAGAGTACCCACGCTTTGCATGAACAGTATACTCACGTGATAGGGGGCATGCCTATCGCCGTTTTCCACGAATACACTGTCACACGACTAAGTACAACTCAGCCATGTGGGTTTCCTCACGATTTTTCCCTCACCGTTAACAACCGTGATAAATTAACCACACATATGACTTTAGAAAAGACAAATTGGTGTAGGCCCGATTCGGGATTTGAACACTAGTCGCTTGCACGTTAACCGGTGTTCTACCCATTAAGCTATCACGTCGTATTTGCCTTGTATTTTTATATGTCAGACAGTTATGACTTAAGAAATGACACATTGGTACATCCCCGCATTAGGATTAGAACCCACGCATCAGTGTATACGAAGTGAAATCTTATTCAGGAGCATTTCCCCACTTCCCGTAACCCGCACCGCATGACTATCGATGCGCGCACAACTTTTCGGACGGTGTTAGCCTACTTAGATAAAATTTAACATTATAAATAATAATTTTCATGAATTTTTATATTGAATACTGGAAATAAAAGCGTTTATCAATAAGCAAAGATACATCATAAAAATAATTGTCTTTGAAAAAAAGTTTCCACTACAAAAAATATTAATGAAAGTGATAATTTATTATATACGTTGGTCACCCTATAATTTTTATTTAGTTAAGAACTAACTGACAATGACAGGCCGAAATTTCAAAATGGCGACAGTAGTACCAGAGTCGCCGCCGGCCAAGTTATGATTGTGGATCTGTATGCCATTCCGACAACTAACGGTGGCATAGAGGAATATGTTTTAGCTTGTCTTTGTCATGTTGGAATATATTCTGAGCTTGTCTTTGGTAATTAAAATTGTTTCTGGTAGCACTGATGTAATTTTTTGTAACATAAACATAACATAACATAAACGTTCACGCCGAATATCCCCGAAGGGGTTGGCAGAGGTACTAATACTTCTGAACATCACGTGACTTTGTCACCTGGTGTTCAGAGTACCCACGTTTTGCATGGACAGTGTACTCACGTAATAGGGGGCAGGCCTATCGCCGTTTTGTACGAATACACTGTCACATGACTAAGTAGAACTCAGCCATGTGGGTTTCCTCACGATGTTTTCCCTCACCGTTAACAACCATGATAAATTAACCACACATATGTCTTTAGAAAAGACAAATTGGTGTAGGCCCAACCCAGGATTTGAACACTAGTCGTTTGCACGATAACCGAGTGTTCTACCCACTGGGCTATCCGGTTATTTTTTGTAAATGTTTGTTAATTGTTACATCGTTCGTGCATCGCTCAAAATATTAAAATGACAATCAAAAACGCATTTACTACAATAGTAACTAACATTTAATACGTTTTTTTTGTTAATTTTCATAGAAGAAAGCAATAATCGAATTAAAGGTGCACAAGTAACTTGACGAAACAATTTTAAAACAACATTATTTCGCCTTGTAGTGTCGGCTTAGAATAACACTACCCCATTTCTACCCGTGGGTGATCGTAAGAGACGACTATGGGTATAGGGGATTTTTAAGTGATTTTTGGGCGATGTGGTTGGAGACCCATCACCAAAAACGTTTATTATTATCATCTTTTCCCCAATCAACTTCCAAAAGTGGCTGGGCAATTTATCATTCCATATTATTATCTTCTTTCTCCCAATCAACTTGCAAAAGTGGCTGGGGAATTTATTCCAAAAGCTCTGGCTACCCCGTTAAGGGATTTATAGCCGTGAGTATATGTATGTATGTGTTTCAACGATTGCAAAAAAAAGTACTTTATTTAGGATTGTAACAAACGTGTTACAATAATGTCAGCTAATTGATATACATACATACACTCACGGCTATAAATCCCTTGACGGGGTAGCAAGAGCTTTCAAATCAAATCAAATCAAATCAAATATTCTTTATTGTTCTGACATAATTAACAAAAAGCATTAAATTACAATCACATTATTAAATTATTATAAAATTATATTCACATTACTAAATTAAACTATTTGGAATGAAAAATTCCTCAGCCACTTTTGGAAGTTGATTGGGGAAAAGATGGTAGTAATAAATGTTTTTGGTGATGAGTCTCCAACCACATCGCCCAAAAATCACTTAATAAGCCCCTATACCCTTAGCCGCCTCTTACGATCACCAACGGGTAGGAATGGGGTAGTGTTATTCTAAGCCGACACTACACGGCAAAACATATAATAAATGTAATACGCATGGTTATTCACCCAAAGGATATATTTGACGCACTTGTGTAACATATAACATTGTGTTTTTACTGTATGAATACAATATATTCTTTTTCTTTGAGAACTGAATGATATTAAAAATAGGAAAGATGTTGGTGTTAAGCCCATTAAGTTGTAGTTACTGTAAACTACAAAATATTCAAGTCCCCATTTATTAACTTCCAACCTGGTCTCGGTACTATATTGGTACATGGCTACCGTAAAATATCATTATCAGAAAACATGGTACAATAATTTTCGAAGCCCGCCCGACACACAATACCTACCTTCCTATTTCACGGCTATAAATTCGGAATTATAAACATCATAACCATTTATGGAAGTTCAAGTTGTGTGGTTGGTGATGGGTCACTAGTCACATATGTCAACCATCATTTAAAAACCCTATACCATACATATATATACTCACAGCTATAAATCCCTAGAAGGGGTAGCTAGAGCTAAGGAATCAGTAATGCCTCAGCCACTTTTGGAAAGTTGAGTGGGGAAAAGATGTTAAAATTGTTAAAACCTACCCTTACAGTATAAATGTTATTCTTGACCGAGACTTATAAAATAGCTTAATTTCTTTTAACTCTCAAAATAGAAAATATGTGATTGAAAGTGTGTGTTTGTAAGATAACTATATCATGGCGGAGCGCATACAAGCATCGTTCACAGTCGGGAGACACTCGAGTGTTGAGACTGTCTCAGACAATGTTTGCGAACTCTGGACAGCGTCTTAGTGTGGCTTAAGATATAAACTTTTTGAATGTAGTATTATACGCGAGGGTGTGACAGATGTATTAGTTAAACCTTCTATACATAGTTGCTCTGTTTTACTAAATGTTATTATAAAATATTGGTCTTGATGCATTTTTTCGTATCATCTATATGCTTAGTCGCCTAGTGCTATATATCTTATTGTAGTATATATCTTATCTTTTAAAACGGTAAAAGATAAGATATTGCTATTCTGAACCGAAACTACACGGAGAAAAACATGAAAGCATACTTCAAATATCTCATCGATGCCTCTCTACTGTCGACTGTCTTAGACAATGTCTGCGAACTTTGGTGGTTGGTATTGGATCTCGAGTCATATATATGTCAACAATTACTCAAAAGCCTCCAAACAAAAAATATGTGATTGTAAATGTGTGTTTGTAAGATAACTATATTATGGCGGAGCGCATACAAGCATCGTTCACAGTCGGGAGACACTCTAGTGTTGAGACTGTCTCAGACAATGTTTGCGAACTCTGGACAGCGTCTTAGTATGGCTTAAGATATAAACTTTTTGGATATAGTAATGTAATCGAGGGTGTGACAGAGGTATTAGTTAAAAATTCTATTCATAGTTACCCTGGTTTACTAAATGTTATTATAAAATATTTGTCTTGTAGCATTTTTTGCAATGTCATCCACCCAGAAAAAAAGAAAGAAGGACACCCACATGGTGATGTTTTATTTGGTCATGTGATATTGTATTCGTACAAAACGGTGACAAATGTGTAGTTAAATCTATTTATTATAATCTGTGTTTAATTAATAACGGTTAGCCAGAGCTTCAGAATAAGCCACTCAGTCGATTTTGAAAGTTGTGTGGGGAAATTATGGTAAAGTAAATGTCTTCGGTGATGGGTCTCCAACCGCATAGCCCAAAAATCACTTAAAAGCCCCAATAACCCTTAGTCGCCTCTAACGAACATTCACGGGAACAAATGGGATAGTGATATTCTAAGCCGACACTACGAAGCATAAAAGTTTCTCATCTGGTACCTTGTGTTTGTGGCACAATGTTTATCGCTAGTTAGAATCCAACATTTCTTTGTCCCAGTTGACGGCAATGCGACTCTACTATTTTGTATCTACTTGTCGGTTTGTGTTGGGAATTACTTGCAAAGTTTTCAAAGAAATATACTTGGCTTATCTCTGAAATCATATAGCTCAATAGTGCCAGCTTTCTATGACAAGACTCAGCTCAAGATTCAAACGTTCACGCCGAATATCCCCGAAGGGGATGGCAGAGGTACTAATACTTCTGAAAATCATGTGATATTGTCACCTCGTTTTCAGAATATTCCCATGATGGAGGCCAGACATATTGCAACTAAGTACAACTCAGCCAAGTGGGTTACTTCACGATTTTCAGAAGTAAAATAAGGAAAAGATAATAAAAGAAAAGTAGGTCTGTGATTTATAACTTCAACTTCACTTCAATTAACACCCGCGAGGAATTAATGCTATTCTATGCTTATACTGCTCAATAATTACAATTAGTGGTATAGTATACATAATACACTGTATATTCATTGTATTTTACTCCCAGCCAATTACCCCAGATTCTTTTAATTATGTATTCCAAACACGGCGTCTCCATTAACTACTTAGGTTGAAACACGTTTCTTTATTAAGAAGAAATTATAATATTAATGACTAGTGGATCGTCCCAGCTTCGCACGGGTAGCGTTGTTTTTTTAAATATCTGAGGTTTCTTTCTTCAGTCACTGCTCAAGCATTGTGAAATTCAGCGCAATGTTTTCAATTTATTAAATTTATAGCACTCCCTAAACAGTGTAGTTTGGTGATTTTGAATTCGCTTTAATGAACGGTTCTGTTTTTCCGTTTAATAGCAAATTTTGGAATAAAACGCTATGAAGTATTTATAACAATCTAAAAAATAAATCATTACGTGTTGTAGGATGCAACTACTGGCGCCATCTAGTATTTTATAAGTAAATTAGTAACGATTCGGTTTTGGTCACGGGCGCGATGGCTTATTTTATGTATAGTTTCGGTGTTTCTCTAACGATTTCTATGTTTTTTTTTATTGAATAGGTAATAATGTTACCTCATTTAAATTAGGGATGAGTGAGAGGTTTACAAACGTAAGAGTAAACAAATACAATCAGAATGTTCCGAACTGCTAAGCTATCAGGAATTACACGTGTTATTGTGAGTCAACCGTAAAAGATAGACATAAACTGTTGAGGATTTATTTTTAAATAATTTTATGAAGAATATTTCCGTGATACATGATTTCTATGTAAGTTTAACCATTAAGGCTGCACACGCGACGGAAGCTTAAAAAATGGAGTAACTTCTCCCGTTTTCCCAAAATTTCCCAAAATTCCCCTTTACTACTCTGCTGGAAAGTATACAAAAACCTGCCTAGAAGTATGGAGAATAATTGTACCAAGTTTCGTTAAAATCCGTTGAGTAGTTTTTGTTTCCATAAGGAACATACAAACCGACAGACAGACAGACAGACAGACAGACAGACAGACAAAAATTTTACTGATTGCATTTTTGACATCAGTATCGATCCCTAATCACCACCTTATAGTTATTTTGAAAATATATTTCATGTACAGAATTGACCTCTCTACAGATTTATTATAAGTATAGATTACATTACTTACAAAATTGCTTGGTGTAATCAGGGCTCCTTGTAGGATGTTTTCCGACAAATAACAAAATTGTACTCTGTTTGAACCTATTCCCATAGGTTCTATATGATGCTGATGAGTCTGACGGGTTCTTCATCTATAAAAATTAAAAACATCTTCGAATCCAAAGTACAATTAGATTAAAACATAACATAAACGTTCACGCCGAATATCCCCAAATAAGTAGGCAGAGGTACTAATACTTCTGAACATCACGTGACTTTTTCCCACGTTTTGCATGGACACTGTACTCACGTGATAAGGGGCAGGCCGTTTTGTACGAATACACTGTCACATGACTAAGTACAACTCAGCTATGAGGGTTTCCTCACGATGTTTTTCCTCACCGTTAACAACCATGATAAATTAACCACACATATATTTTTGCAAAAGACAAATTGGTGTAGTCCCAACCTGGGATTTGAACATTAGTCTTTTGCACGATAACCGGGTATCTACCCATTGAGCTATCACGCTTGCTAAATATATTATATTTTTAACCGACTTCAAAAAAGGAGGTTCTCAGTTGGATTGTTTGTATGTATGTATGTATGTATGTATGTATAATTGTCCGCGATTATCTCGAGTTTGGCTTAAGCTATTTGGATGCGGTTTTCAGAACAGTATTCGTTACATTTAGGAGAAGGTTTTAGTGCCTTAACCGACCAAAAAAAGAAAGGAGGTTCTGTGTTTGACCTGTATGTATGTATGTTGGTCCGCGATTATCTCACGTTTGGCTTAAGCTATTTGGATGCGGTTTTCAGAAAAGTATTCGTTACATTTAGGAGAAGGTTTTAGTGCCTTAACCGACCAAAAAAAGAAAGGAGGTTCTGTGTTTGACCTGTATGTATGTCTGTTGGTTTGCGATTATCTCACGTTTGGCTTAAGCTATTTGGATGCGGTTTTCAGAAAAGTATTCGTTACATTTAGAAGATGGGTTAAGTGATTTAACCGACTCTAAAAGAAACGAGGTTCTGTGTTTGACCTGCATGTATGTATGTTGGTCGGCGATTATCTCGCGTTTCGCTTAAGCTATTTGGATGCGATTTTCAGAAAAGTACTTGTTACTTTCAGGACAAGGTTTTAGTGATCTTACCGTCTCAAAAAAGGAGTTTCTGAGTTTCACCTATAGGTATGTATGTAAGTTTGAAGGTTCTTAGTTATTATTAGACAAAGAGTCATCAGTTTATGTTATTACATTCAGGAGAGGGTTTAAGTTCTTTAACCGACTCGAAAAAAACTTCAAATTAAAAACTAAACAGAAAAATGAAGTATTATTATTTTTTATTTAAAAAAGAACCGCCTTCAAAAATCCAACTGAAAAGTATAAAATAATTTTTATTTATTTTATTATGTACAACTCTATTCAACTTCTTCTTTTTGAAGTTGGTGCCAAACCAATTTTCATGACAAAGAAGAACGAATATTAGTGGCCCGCCCAAGTTGAGTGAGTTCTCCACCCCATCAGCGTATGTCATCCTTATAAACCTTCCTTTTTAATCAATTAATAAAAAAAATCGCATTAAAATTCATTTCGTAGTTTTACAGATTAAAGGATACATAAGGATGTCCGTATATCCCAGACAGGGAGAGAGAAAGCGACTTTGTTTTATACTATGTAGTGATTTAGATTCTCGATCGTCTTTTTACAAAGTGTTAGAAGTATTGGTTGTGCCAACTCGGTGCATGCATGTCTCTGTCGAATTGTTAATTCCGCTAGTTTGAAATCTGATAATCTTACATAACCTAACCTAACGTTAGTTTACTATCTCACTATCTATCTAAAATTATAATTTACTAGTATTTACAGTTTTACGGTGACATGTATATTATGGTAATTTCTCTGCGGAGTGCGATGCATGCACACCGGCTAAGCACCGCTCACTGTCCCCCAATTCCATCCTTTATAAAGCGACGTCGTTGCGAGCGGAAGAAATTTCTTGATTTTTGAGCGCGATTGTGTTACCTACTGTTGTTGAGGCACTATCGATTGATTTATTATTCGTATGGTTTTTCTCTGTGTAGCAATTTTCATTTTGGATTCGTCTGTTTGGCACCGACTTCAAAAAGAAGAAGTTGAATAGAGTTGTACATAATAAAATAAATAAAAATTATTTTATACTTTTCAGTTGGATTTTTGAAGGCGGTTCTTTTTTAAATAAAAAATAATAATACTTCATTTTTCTGTTTAGTTTTTAATTTGAAGTTTTTGTTTTTCTTTTTTATTTTATACTTTTTAGTGATAAGTTCTTAAATCACTCTGAGTTTTTTTAGTGAATTAGTGATAGTTTTTGAGAGATAAGTTTTACTGTCCGTTTATTTTATAGTTTTTTAACAGGTAGTTATAATATTTGTTATTATGACTTTAGCTTACTTGTTACTATTTTGTTTACCTGCGGGCCTAGATAGAAAAGCAAAGGATGCTTTAAGGAAAAGTCGCGTAAGGGAGAACGAAACACCCATCGAAAAAAAACAAAGACTTCAGCAGGGCAAGCACGAGCCGTATTTAAACTAGTTATCGCGTGGGATAAAGCAGCCATCTTTTACGCACTTACTTAGTATCGTATACTGCCATCTCATTCTAACCGTTATCGTGTCGATAACTCGTGCTTGCTCTTCAGAATGAGAGAGATTGTCAGCGTGCTGCTCTTGCTACCGAAACAGATGAACAAAGAGAAGTTCACCTATCACAAATGCGAAGAAACACTCTTATATATATGTAGCGTTGAGTCGAGTAAAATCCCTTGATGAGATGGCTTTAAGTGATATAGATTCAAAGAAATTACTTAAAGTAACTTAAATGGTTAAGACCATTCCGAAAGCGCGAAATTCCCCATGACGAAAGCGCCTTGATTGAAATGACTAGGATAAAAAACATGATGTTGCAATATATATTTTTTTCTTTAATATAATTAAGAGTAATTTATTCATGTTTTTATATACTTTTTTGTTCAATAATTTAGTAACTCTGTTTATTACTAATAAAAAAACTTTATTAACACATATTGATAAATTTCTGTCTAGTATTGATAACTTTACATACATACTTATATTTCAAACTAAGAAACCTCCTTTTTTTCGAGTCGGTTAAAGAACTTTTAACCCATCTTCTAAATGTAACGAATACTTTTCTGAAAACCGCATCCAAATAGCTTAAGCCAAACGTGAGATAATCGCGGACCAACACACATACATACAGGTCAAACACAGAACCTCCTTTCTTTTTTTGGTCGGTCAAGGCACTAAAACCTTCTCCTAAATGTAACGAATACTTTTCTGAAAACCGCATCCAAATAGCTTAAGCCAAACGTGAGATAATCGCGGACCAACAGACATACATACAGGTCAAACACAGAACCTCCTTTCTTTTTTTTGGTCGGTTAAGGCACTAAAACCTTCTCCTAAATGTAACGAATACTGTCCTGAAAACCGCATCTAAATAGCTTAAGCCAAACTCGAGATAATCGCGGACAATTATACATACATACATACAAACATACATACATACAAACAATCGAACTGAGAACCTCCTTTTTTGAAGTCGGTTAACAAACGGAATTAACAATTCGACAGTGACATGCATGCACCAAGTTGGCACAACCAAAACTTCTTACACTTTGTAAAAAGACGATCGAGAATCTAAATCACTACATAGTATAAAACAAAGTCGCTTTCTCTATCCCTGTCTCGGATATAGGGACATCCTTATGTATACTTTACTCTGTAAAACTACGAAATGAATTATGATGCGAATTTTTTTATTAATTGATTAAAAAGGAAGGTTTATGAGGATGACATACGCTGATGGGGTGGAGAGCTCACTCAACTTGGGCGGGCCACTAATATTCGTTCTTCTTTGTCATGAAAATTGGTTTGGCACCGACTTCAAAAAGAAGAAGTTGAATAGAGTTGTACATAATAAAATAAATAAAAATTATTTTATACTTTTCAGTTGGATTTTTGAAGGCGGTTCTTTTTTAAATAAAAAATAATAATATAGTTTTAAGTAACAATATTTGTTTTTTTTCTGTTTAGTTTTTAATTTAAAGTTTTTGTTTTTTGTATTAATACTTGCTTCATTTTTAAATTAATAGTTATTGGAAACTAAAACGTATAACATATACGGGTACGCTGTAGTTACATAACTAAGACTATTTTATTTAAATTAATTAACAATTAAAAACAGTTTGGAAACAACTCTTCTGGTAAGACGGCTAATTATATAGCTTTTTGTTGGCACACAAGTTCTAATTGAAAAGAAACCTGCTAAGTACGAGTCGAAGAGTTTTCCCTTTTATATAATATTTATAAAGTGGCTTAGGTTTATTGATTTGATAGCGTTATTATATTGGATTGAATCAGGTATTACTTTGCAGAAATCCATAGCAATACTAATATTAACCACCGAGACTCGGCGGTCAGCTGCCGAACTGTCTACTGCTCGACAATGACTTGTGTTGAGTCGAAACGCGTCGCATATTTGTGGTTGCCTGTGGTTTTCGCTTGCGGGTGTGTGTGTGGTGCATTGTCTGCTTTTAGATTTCTTGTAAGTGGGAGAGCGGGCGGTGCACAGTGCATGTTGCATGAAGACTGCAGGTACTTAGCGGAATTAAGCGAAGAAACTTATTAATATTAGTATAGCGTTATTATATTTAAGTATAAAATATTCAATCATTTGTATGCTTACGACTGTAAATCCCCAGCAGTAGTAGCCAGCGCTTCAGATTTTAAATTCTTTAACCAGTAATATTTTACATATTAGAAGTGTTTTTGGCTGGTAATGGCTGACCGTATAGGAAGGGTATACAAATATGTATTATGAGAAAGTTAAAAATAAAATAAAGCAATTTTCTGTTAATAAAAAAATATATTGCATAAAGCTTCAAACAATTTGAAAATTATTACAATGAACGAGTAGTATTTTTTGTCAATTTGCCTTTCAAACTCCACAAAATAACATTCATTTCTTAAAAATAAATAAATTAAAATAACAAAAATATCGTTGTTAGCCGGTGGATTTCGTCAAAATGCCTTCGATTTATGCATCATAATAACATAACATAACATAACATAAACGTTCACGCCGTTTATCCCCGAAGGGGTTGGCAGAGGTACCAATACTCCTGAACTCACATGGCAAGCGCCATCTAGTTTCCAGAGAAGGTACCCACGTTTTGCATAGACAGTGTACTCACTTGATAGGGGGCAGGCCTATCGCCGTTTTGTACGAATACACTGTCACATGACTAAGTACAACTCAGCCATGTGGGTTTCCTCACGATGTTTTCCCTCACCGTTAGCAACCATGATAAATTAACCACACATATGACTTTAGAAAAGACAAATTGGTGTAGGCCCGTCCCAGGATTGGAACTCACGCCCTTCTGTTTTTCGGGCGGGTGTTCTACCCACTGGACTATCATGTCGCTATCACTGGAATATCATAATATTGTGGGTTTATCAAAATACAAACTCTGGTTTCAAAATCTTTCATACTTCATAGCTTGAAATTATTCATAGCCCTTTTTGTGATATAAAACACGGAAACCTTAAAATTTATTCTATTACAAAAAAAAATGAACGCTCAAATACACATTGAAAGTAGCACAAAAAATCTATACGGTGGTGGTGCGGCTAGCAATCTCTGCTTTTATATACCTAGGTTTTACACGAGCTTTTAAGAGCTTTTAAAATCGCAGTCAGTCTACTTCACTAAAAGGTTTCGCATGTCCAAACTAAATTGGATATATCAGTTTTCAACACTTGCACGGTGTATTCTCAAAGAACCCTTTTCAAGAATGGTCAAATTATGGCAGTACCCTTTAGGAATTCATTAATACGAGTACCCGTGTGTTCTACCAAATAAACAGCTCCTATAGTTTACTTCTCTGCTGAAAGTTAAATTATAATTCTTAAAGATATTTGCCGTGTAGTGCCGGCTTAGAATGTCGCTACCCCTTTCTACCGATGGGTGTCGTAAGAGGCGACTAAGGGTGTTGGGGCTTTTTATTGGATTTTTGGGCGATGCGGTTGGAGACCCATCACCAAAAACCTTTATTTTCACCATCTTTTCCCCACTCAACTTTCGAAAGTGGCTGAGGAATTTATAATTCCTTAGCTCTGGTTACCCCTTCTAGGGAAATATAGCCGTGAGTATATGTATGTATGTATATTTCAACAAGAGCTGGTTTGGCTTACGGCTATGGTTTCTTAACCGAAAATCCTCAAAGGATGATTTTAAGAGCACTTTTGTCTATTGGCGTGTGATAACAATTATTTAGGTTTAGAATGGTATAAGCCCATTACGACCCATGGGCGTTTTAAGAGATCACTTATGGAGGGGACATTTTCTGTAATTGTTGATTGTTGTGTGATGTAGCCTTTCACAATATAGTTTCCTCGCAACTTCCAAAAGTGGCTGACGAATTTATAATTCCTCTGGTTGCTCCTTTTAGCATTTGCAGCCGTGGGTTTATGTGTATTTGAATGTATAAAAGTAATTGCCTTCTTTGTTTAGTAATAGAGTTTTTGGATTAAGTCCTGGAGGTAAAATCACAAGTTATTATAGGTTCAGATCACTTGATTATTTGAAAATTAAGATGATTCCGTATTTCGGAGTCCCCAGATACAGTCACGGTAGTTTTTGTTAGTCTTTCAACCCTCACTAGGTCAGCGTGAAGAACTATATCCAAGTCATCCTGTTGAGGTAAGACTGGGACCCTTAGTGGGGACAAATATCGGCTGTGTTGATGATGTAGTCTAAATCGACTATAGAAATAAGAGTACGAATGAACAAAAAAATGTTTCTTTAAAATCAATCTATTAAAACTATTGCAGAAGAGTAACCCTTTAAAACCGTAATGTTTTTTTTATCGCTTTTCCAATTAAACTTGTCAATACGAGACGCACTAGCCTGAGATTAAAACGAATAAATTAATTGCCTCGTGCCAGTCGTGCCACTCGCCTTTCTGGAGCAGACAGAAAATATTAACCCTACAATTGTACCATCCAGGAAAGCCTATAAAAATACGCAAATAATAACAACCGAAGTATTTATTTATTTATTTGGAAGACTTACAGCTAAATAATAACGATATAAGTAACAGTACATAGCATCGATGCCAATTAAAAGTCAAATTAAAAATTAAAATATAATAATTGCGCTTGATTTGCAACCATTATAGTGCCTATTCTAAAAAAAAACGTATTTATATGTATGTTAACAAGTACAAAGAAATATATGTATATAAATAATAAATTTATAGTAAAAAAAGAAACTTTTTTTTTAACTACCACATAATAAATAAAACTCTATTGAGAGCTTTCTTTTGAGAAAAACAAAATAGTGAGTAAACGCTTAACCGTTGAAGTGCTGGTGTTGAAAATATTAATGTCATTATGAACCAAATTGTATTCACGACAAGCGCGTATCAAAAATGAATTTTGCCTATATCTTTGCCGGGGCTACATGCACCATGGACCGCTGACGCAGTGCTAGCTGGTTGGTGCGGAGACATATGTGTTGCAGTAGCTCCGGACAGTCGGTTGACCCGTTTGCCACTTTGACAAGGCAACATATATCCGATATGTTACGCCTTATTTCAAGCGGAACAAAATGATAAATTTCACACCGTTCGGCATAACTTGATATAAACTGCTTACTCTTTAAATCAAGATACCTAAGAAATTTCCTCTGAATCGCTTCTATTCTTAATTTATATATTTGGTACTGGGGATTCCACACGGGCGACGCATATTCTAAGTGACTTCGAACATAGGCGCAATAAAGAAGTACCTAATAAAAAGAACACAATCTCAGCTAGAAACATATTTAATCTGCATACATAAACATACGCACGGCCATAAATCCTTAGAACGAGTAGCCAGAACTTCGAAAGAAATTCCTCAGCCACTTATGGAACTGCGTGGGAAAAGATTATAAAGTAAAAGATCTTCAACCGCGTCGCCCCAAAACCACTTAAAAAAGCCCCAATACCCTTAGTCGCCTCTGACAAACACTAACGAGAACAAATGGGGCAGTGCTATTCTAATCCAACATAGCAAAGCAAAGTTGCATATCAAAGCAAATACGCTCAGCTGGTGTAAGCTACAATATGGTTGATTAGCGGCTGTACAAGCTGCAAAATGCCGGTATAAAGCTGCTTGCTCAGTCGGCGAAATGAGAAAACTTCCTCCTGTAGTGGCCTGTTACGACAAACTAACTTTTAATTAATTGTTGCTACGTGCCAATTATTTTCTCGTCAGGATTTTCTTTTAATCGAGTTCTGAGATTGCTGTTTTTATTAATACCACAAATAAGGTCTTTGAAAAGTATACAAAGCTTTTTTCTGTATATCTTCACTCTTTTGGCGGTAGGCAGAGGGTATTCAGATATTGCTGAGCATCATGTGATATATTTCAAAAATAAAAGACGAACAAGATTAATGGATGCAAACGAGGCTAGAGAGGTTTGTCAAGATCGTATAAAGTGGCGATCGATAGTCTCTGCCTACTCAAATGGTAAATAATGACGTGAGTATGTATTTGTATGTATTTAAAAAATGTTATGTATTATATTTTGAAAACGTTGGTTCTCTCTTTGTTACACCCGGTTACAAAAACATCATGTGTGTTCGAAAGTATTGTACCAGTATTTGTCAAGTCATTAAACTTCCTTTGAGGCTCACTCAATTTTTGTACATACATACATACATATACTCACGGCTATAAATCCCTAGAAGGGGAAGCCAGAGCTAAAGAATTCGAAATTCCTCAGCCACGTTTGGAAAGTTGAGTGGGCAAAAGATGGTGAAATAAAGGTTGTTGGTAATGGGTCTCCAACCGCATCGCCCAAAAATCCCTTAAAAGCCCCAATACTGTTAGTCGCCTCTTACGTACACCCACCGGAAGAAATTGGGTAGTTCTATTCTAAGCCGACACTACACAGCAATCAATTAATCAATTTTTGTATATAAATACAAACAAAAATAAATGTGTCGAAGTAAAATTCCAAGTCCAAGATACAAAATTGGATGTAATGAAGGAATATGCGACCTACTCACTCTTACTTGAACCATGCCACAGAAACTGGTGATAAATAGTCGGTAGGTCGGCAAGATAGAAGCCTTAGGAAGCCTGATTACGGAGCGCAAGACCGATTATAATTACAATATTTGTAATGAAATAGATGATTTGAATGTTTTTGACATGAAAACCTGATGTGGGGATTATTACTAATAAGGAAATGTGTCGCCAGGTGTTGAAATTTTTCTTTCCATTTATTAATTGGTAAAATAGATGAGCTTGGGTGAGATGATGAAAGGTGCGAGTAACTAAATTAATATATGTCCACAATATATTATGTATGAAAAATAATGTAGTATGTAACAATAAAATCTAATATTAAAATGGTTGGGGCACAAAGAGCGGATAGATGAAAGTAAAGTGTTCATAGAGATATATAGAACTAATGTGGACGGTGTTCTAACAAGGGGAACGTTTGATAACCGAATTGAAAATGTTCTCTCGAAGGCGGGAGGGAGTCCAAATTGATTATAGAAAAAAAACATGTATGAGAAGAACAATGAATGTAATCCCTTACAAGGAAGAGAGCATGGAAGAGAGGGAGGCAAGAGATTTTTTCAGGATCTTGCAAATATATTGTGCGCGCAAAATTAAAAAACATTCATGAAAATTTGATATTGCTCAAAGTATTAGGCGAAGTTTCTTTTTATTCGCAAAATATATGAATATTCCAGTATAATTCTTCGTCTCCTTTGTCCAATAAACTTAATTTAGTTGACAACAAAGTGACTAGTACGGCTCTGCCTTATTGAACAGATGGGACAACTTACAGGGTTGTCACGCAAAATTTTCGATATTTTTGTTATATTTATAATCTTGTACCCGCTGAATTTTCAAAAGGTGCTGATGTTTTTATATTTCATACCTCTGGTTACCCGGTGTATGTAATTAATATTTGAGGGACAAAATGGTGATAGAAATATACATTTAAAGTGAGTTTAGAAATAAAATGTGAATTTAAATGTTAAGCATAATTATGCAAAATTTACCAACTAAAGCTATCAATCTGACAATTTTGTAACATTGTACAGCAAAAATATGCTAAAAACAAAAAAATATATAAATCAAATCATTCAATAAATTCATAGCATTAAATCTAAATTTAATACAAAGGTTTATGTAATATTTTTGTCAATATTGTTCACTTGTGACAACCCTTAGGACATAAAGTTTAATATCAATTGTATCCGACTTATTTATCTGGCGAGAGAAATCGAGTCTATCTTTAAGATTTTGTTCGATTGAATCAATAGCACCGTTGTTTGGTATCATATTAACTAGGCTAGAAAAATATATATGCAAAGCTTTAGATATTTTTACGTAGATGCATTTTAAATATTATTGAAAAAAAAAACACTGAAGTTATGGACTTACATAATAAACTGTTTCAATAACTTCACATACGTCTGCTCTATACATAAACATAACATAAACGTTCACGCCGTTTATCCCCGAAGGTGTTGGCAGAGGT
Source organism: Bedellia somnulentella (assembly GCA_963576735.1). Taxonomy (NCBI): domain Eukaryota; kingdom Metazoa; phylum Arthropoda; class Insecta; order Lepidoptera; family Bedelliidae; genus Bedellia; species Bedellia somnulentella. The sequence goes on along the minus strand of OY755176.1, from coordinate 17,187,361 downwards.
ACCAATACTTCTGAACTCACATGGCAGCGCCATCTAGTGTCCAGAGAAGGTACTCACGTTTTGCTTAGACAGTGTACTCACGTGATAGGGGGCAGGCCTATCGCCGTTTTGTACGAATACACTGTCACATGACTAAGTACAACTCAGCCATGTGGGTTTCCTCACGATGTTTTCCCTCACCTTTAACAACCATGATAAATTAACCACACATATGACTTTAGAAAAGACAAATTGGTGTAGGCCCGACCCAGGATTGGAACTCACGCCCTTCTGTTTTCGGGCAGGTGTTCTACCCACTGGACTATCATGTCTGCTCTATAGTAACGAATTAAGCTGCGCATAGCATCCACTATATCGGACGGGTCATAAAATCCTTTCTATAGGTAAATTGTATATGTTTAGTTTATTATGTCTTATATGTGGCCCTTACTTACCATTATATGACAAAAAACAGTATTTACTGAGGACTTCAACTTTATGCTGTAATGGGTTAAACAAAGTGTGTAACAACATAAACTAAAATAATTATCATTGCCTGCCCAAAAACCTTACATACATAGATATACTCACGGATATAAATCCCTAGATGGGGTAGCCAGAGCTAAGGAATCAGAAATTCCTCAGCCACTTTTGGAAAGTTAAGTGGGGAAAAGATGGTAAAATAAAGGTTGTTGGTGATGGGTCTCCAACCGCATCGCCCTAAAATCCCTTTAAAGCCCCAATACCGTTAGTCGCCTCTTACGTACACCTGCCGGAAGAATTGGGGTAGTGTTATTCTAAGCCGACACTACACAGCACAAAAACCTTACATGTTGTCATAACTATGAATTCCAAAAAGGGCAGCTAGATCTGCTGTATTGTGAGTTTATCATTTTTGAAAGTTGAGTGATGGAAAAATAAATATAAGAGGGTTGGTGAAGTTTCTCTAGCTACTCTCTAGAAATCACTTCAAAGGCCTCAATAACTTTAGCCGCCTATTACGTCATCAAATTAAAGGAACGTGTTAGTGTTATTCTATGCCGATATTACACAGCTTTCTACCCAATTATGCTTACTATGCAACTATTTTCTAGCAATATTCATAACAGCCCATGAATGTTCCCCGCCACCTACCACCGAGATGCTCTAGTGTAGCGACGCGCTATCAGTATATATTGACGCGCGCTACATAGAAACGCTGACAGTGTAAGAAGTATCACATTCCACAGCAACACGTAATCAGCCAATATACGTCACACTCGTCATCAAGACTAGCCAATTTTTTTTTGGAATCTTATTCTGAATATGCTGATTTTATCATAAGCACCACGCTCTCGCTTATTGCGGACAAAATAGATCTTTTGGTCTCCTACTAATCCCACCAAACTGGATTTATTATTAAAACCAATACTAGCTCAAACTGGAGTCTCTTTATTTATATTCATATTTTCAAGTGTTTCATCAAACCTAAAAATGTCGATGATAAACAAAAAAAGTGCGAACATAAGAACAACTTCACTCGCGAATTTCACAAAAACGAAGAGCACTTGACTCTTGTCTCAAAAGCCTTCTTGTAAGATGGCGTGACACTAGAAGACTACCTTTTCTTTGTACAGGTTTGCTTCGAACTTTTTTTGTTCCTCTTCTATAGTCTCTGAGGTAGTCCAGTCATTGAAAATCGACTATAATTTTAGTACTTAAGACTATATAGCCCCATTGTTATACACAAATAACATTAGCAACCGTGATAGCTCAATGGGTAGACAGAACACTGGTTATCGTGCAAACGTCTAGTGTTCAAATCCCGGGTCGGGCCTACACCAATTGGTCTTTTCTAAAGACATATGTGTGATTAATTTAACGTGATTATTAACGGTGAGAGAAAACATCGTGAGGAAAGCCACATGGCTGAGTTCTACTTAGTCATGTGAAAGTGTATTCGTACAAATCGGCGACAGGCCTGCTCCCTATTACGTGAGTACACTGTCCATGCAAAACGTGGGTACTCTGAACACCAGGTGACAAAGTCACGTAATAAATGATTTTTAGAAGCGTTAGTACCGCTGCAAACCCCTTCGGGGATATTCGGCGTGCACGTTTATGTTATGTTATGTTATGTAAAAAACATTAATCAATTAAATCAATGACGTCCGTGGCCGAGTGGATATGTGACTAGGGTCTCGGTCCGGAGGATGCGGGTTCGATCCCTGCTGAGAACAAAATTTATGTGATGAGAATGAATGATTGTTTCTTAGCCTTGATTTTATTTATATGTTTTTTACATAATATTAAATTTATCTTTGAGTTATTATCCCATAATACAAGTTCTACTTAGTTTGGGGCTAACTTGATCGGTATATTTATACATTATGCATTTCTTCTTCGCCTTGATTATACTTTTGCGAAGTTTTACACTGTTTCCTTTTGATGTTGTAAAATGATTGCTTATTCTTAGAGTTTGCAGGCAACCAATTTTCTTTTCAACAGACTATGACAATAGTTGAAACATAGTATGCATTATGCATCGATTGTATTTTGAGTTGTACATTTATATTCTGCTTAACCTATAAGAAAACGCTGACTCAGTATTGACGTTATTAATGCCCTAAACCGTGCCCCATAGAATAAAGAGTACCCAGAATCCGCTCACGGCCGCATCGATAGTCCTATTTCATTGGTTTCTCTTGCATACCAACGCAACGCACCCGCACTCAGTCGGTTAGAAGCTTTGAAAGTGACAAGCCAAAACAGCTCCACAAAAAAATTCATAATGACGACTTACGTACTTCCATCTCGTCGAAATAGAGTAAATATCAAAGCTAAAGGACTGGGAATCACATTTCACCGGCTACTATTGTTATTTTCCACTTACTTTCGATGATTGAAAGCAATTTAATTTTGTTTAAATTACGAATTTTTTTACGCCGCCATGTCAGTGTTGCAAGCGTAGAACTTTGTATTTTCTACCATTTTCAACATAAGAATATTATGTTTAGGTAGAAATTCTAAATGGTGAAAAATAAGTACTTTTGGGTATTTTAGATTTCCTGCAGACGAAAGCAGGCGAGCTCCGTGGGTAAGAATTATACAAAAAGCTAAAATTGATGAGTATTGGAAACCCACCTCAAGCTCACGCATTTGATCCGAGCATTTTGAATAAAAATATTTTGATTTAACTAAATCTGGAATCAGAAGACTTGTAAAAGATGCCATACCCACGAAGGTATATTTGTACTATACTTGAAATATATACCTATCTGTATATGCGTAATATTATACATATAAATATATATCTTACTATAATATTATAATTTTGAAAGTTTGTGTGGATGTGATTGTTACGCTTTCAGACAAAATCTACTAAAGGAATTTGGATGAAACTTTGAAGGTATATAAATTATACATCGAAATACGATAAATTCGAAAAAGAGTAAGCAGTGATATATGTGTACCTACGTGAAAGAAGACGCGGGTGAAGGGCTAGTTAATTGTATTTAAATATCATGTATGTGTCTAAATATTAATCGTTTTTATAATATTTTGTATCTAAAAGTAATACTGTTTTTACTAAAAGTTATTACTGTTTTTATATACGCTATGCATGGTGGATTGAACGACAACCCAAATGCAAAACAATTTAAGGGTATATACCGCAAAGTATTGTGCAATTTAGGGATATAAGCTTCGGATCAAGGCAATTGTATAGCTCTTGAAGATATTGGAGTTCTTAGCTGTAATTGGCCTAGACCTCGCTTTTATAACATACCCTTTTTATATTATAAATCGATAAAGGACATCAAACTAAACAACTTTGCCCATGGAATGCCTATCTAAAATATTGTAATTTTTAAAATAAAATGATAATTAAAAATTGTCGTACCTAGTTCAAACTGAGAATGTATAGAACTAGATTCTTTGCTTCATGGTAATTGCCAACCATCATCTCTATTGAAGTTTGGATGTTTCTTTATTTCAATAGACTCGCGTATCATTCTAGGTATCAATCGATTCTCTTTTGCTAGAATTGTAGGTTTGTCAAAACGCATGTGGTGGTTTGGCTTATCGAAGGTGTGTTCACACAAAGCAGATCTTCCAGGACGCCTATAAATTATTTACCACCTGCTTGGAACCCGATCATTAGCACAACTAAGCGAGGGAAGAACACTAGCAAGACTCCAGATAACATTAGCTCTTTTTGTACATAGCAAATATTAAACGCAAATGTAACTTAAAATTTTGTGAAGGTAGTTAGTATTAATAATTTTATAGTACTGTATAATGACAAATAACACCTCAGTCTTCCCGTGACCATGATAACTGAAAAGTTTTCGAAACGTCGGGCTTTAAAAATAATGTAATAACACGCGATTAAAATATCCGAAAATCAATAGTTGTTTCAATTATAACATTTAATAATTATAAAAAGTTTGGTAGAAATTAATAGGAGTTTGGTAGAAAATATACATTTGCAGACTGGCGATGGGTTAAAGCTTGCAACATTGCGGGGCGTGAAGTGCAGTGAGAGCGGGGGGATTATTGGACCATTTTGCCGAACCGATTTTGTACTGACTACGGTGTCTGGAGGATACTAAGTTTGTGCCGTGCCCTCTAAAACACGGATCACAGTTTTAGAGCCGTATGAGGTAACAAAACTGGTAGGTATATATCATTATTATTAATTTACTAATTTTACCATCTAAAGGTTATCTGGAGAAAACTGTTTTAAGTTATGAGAGCACAAGAAACAGGAGCAATGAGGAAAGTTTTGTGTGTGTAAGATAAACTACTTTTTATGTAATAAAATTTTAAGTATGTATTGTTGTTGTACCTTTTTTAACACGCTTATATTAGTTTCACCTGTAAGTATGTATGTATGTAGGTATGGAACCGACTCCTTTAAACTCGATTTTGACCCACTTATAACGGACAGATTTAAATTAAAATTTGTACACTTATCGAGAATCAGGGACAGTATAATATTTTTATAGTTTCACTCCATTATCCTGATTATTGTCGCCAGGATTAAATAATTCAAATGATTCTGTACTAAAAAGTTAAAAATAAATATAGTTTAAAAAAACGAAAAAACAAGCTTTTAAAGCACATCAAACTAAAAAGTGAAAAATGATTCCTAATACTCGTATAAGCTGAAAACGGTAATGAACAAAAAATACTGGTATTGTTGTGAAAAAACGTGGGTTGCTCGATAGACGAAAAATATGGCGCAGTCTACCGCTTTCAGCTTATATTAGGAATTATTTTTCACTTTTTAGTTTGATGTGCTTTAAAAGCGTGTTTTTTAAGTTTTTTTTAAACTATATTTTATTTATCATTATTTAAATATTTTATTATTTCTTAGTGATGAACGTTTATATTATATTTATGCTTATATTTAAGTAAAAAGTATTAGTTCTATTATATTTAAGATTATTATAGCATATCGCTGTTGTTTATCCAAATAAATAAGTGTGTCCTCCGTGGTCCTGTGACATGTTTGAATTGTGATGTGCAACACCGAGTTTCTATTCTATTCGATGTACTACAAAGTCAGAGTGATCTGAACCGTATTAGAGGTGTCAGCTTATAGATCGCTGAGCTCAATATCACTCCCATCCAATGCTGTAGTCATGGATACGTTTGAGAAAGTAATATTCTATTTTGTTGGAATGCACTGCACCCTGTGCAGCATGCAATACGATTTGATTGATTATTAATGGATTTTATAAAAGTGTATATTTTCTAGAGTGTATTGGAGGGCAACCGTAATAGCCTTTATGAACGGATTTCGATGATTTTTTTTTTATGACTTAGGGTTTTTCTTAAATGGGAGAATTAAAGAGATATCCCAAAAGTGATACAGTCGCCAGCATAGCTGGTACGAATTTTGACTACATATCGCGTGGTATAAAAAAAGCCCTCTCATTCACACTTACCGTATCGTATATTGTCATCTCATGCTGACTGATATCGTGACGATAAAATAGGGATTGTTCTAGGCCTCCAGGATAAGTTTTCCGATGTTTTTTCCAATGTAAATTTACTATGAAGAAATACCACCCTTCTTAATTTTACTCCTGTTTAATATGTATAATATTTAGTCGCAAAGTTACAACTATAAATAATTCGGTTCACAGGAAGGATAGAAGGAAGTTCCAGTAAAGTTGGCAATGTCACTTAAAGAATAATCAAACTAACGCCCAATTTCTGAATTGAGTATTCCAGCTGAGAACAACTTAAGTATCGTTCTGTCGCATTGAAATCTTAACAACTGAATGAAACAAAACGATACTTAAGTCGTTCTCAGCATGAATACTCAATTCAGAAATCGGGCATAAGTTATCGAATCAGCTACGAGGTGATTCCTAGAAAAACCGAAGCAACAAATATAGCCCGAAGAGTTTCCAAACAGACGTGTCCGTGGGTTAGACACGTTATGGACAGATACAAACTATTGTAGATTTAATATTGAATATCTCCGGAAGTCATTAATATTATTTTAAAAAGATGTGTTACAGAGAGTTGGCTGTGTAGAGACAGCTTAGAATAGCACTTCCCCATTTCTCCCGTGGAGATCTGATCCTCATGTCTACCCGTAGACCCGATCGTAAGAGGCGGCTGAGGTTATAGGGGCTTTTTAAGTGAATTTTGGGCGATGTGGTTGGAGACCCGTCACCAACAAATATTTATTACCATGTTTTCCCTAAATAGGTAATGTTAGTAGAGGACGACCTTGGAGGACACATTTGGATCAAGTAGAAAATGTGCTCAAAAAGGCAGGTGTCCGCAGTATGAAGAATAAAAGAGCATGTATGAAAAGATTGATGGATGTAAACGAAGCCAGAGAGGTTTGCCAGGATCGTACAAAGTGGCGATCGATAGTCTCTGCCTACCCCAATGGGAACTAACGGCGTGAGAATATGTATGTATGTATGTTTTCCCTACTCAACTTGCTCTGGCTACCCTGTTTAAGAATTAATAGCCGTGAGTCTATGTATGTAAAAAGCGTATGAGCGTTAACACATGATCCATATATCAATTCAGAATACAATGTAGTTGTAGTTGTAGTGTCTTATGAGCAATTATTTACTTTTTAATATCGTGATTTTTTACCAATTAGCGGAGGGTTAGTGTGTAGACCAATCTATATATTGAATGGCTCTATGGTGCTTATGACTGCCTCCGTGGTCTCGCGGTTAAGCGCTTGGTTTCAAGTACGGAGGTCTCGGGTTCGATCAGCGGGGGATGGTAACCTTACAAATTTAATTTGTATTATTTAACCCAGTTTGGAAGGATATTGCAGGCTTGAATCACCTGATTATCCGAAAATTAAGATAATTCCGTGCTTCGGAGGGCACGTTAAGCCGTCGGTCCCGGCTACTATTACGGTAGTAGTCATTAGTCTGCCAACCCGCAATTTTGCAAAAGGGATTTTTGGGGGATGCGGTTGGAGACCCATCACCAACAACAACATTTCACCATCTTTTCCCCACGCAACTTCCAAAAGTGGCTGAGAAATTTCTAATTCCCTAGGTCTGGGTACCCCTTTAAGGGATTTATAGCCGTGGGTATATGTTATGTTTATGTTATTATACTGATCGATCGATTGACTGGACTCCGAAAATACTCAACGGAAAGTTCAAAGTAATTCTATTTCAAAGCTCTGCTCAGTAAAACTCGAACAAAAGGCTTTCAAATTTGAAATTGAGCTTTTTTGTCTTTGTAAAAGATTTCGGTGCGGAAAGTTTTCAATAAAGGAAGCCTCATTTCTATCATCAATAAAGCGATCTTTGGCAATAAGTTTCCGTTCTATGAGATTTTTAAAGTCTAATTTCAGAGTAATAATCAAATATTTTGTTAAAAAGCGCTCAGGTACACCCCAGAAAGAGGATGTTTTTTTTTCGTGCCGGACCTTATTTAACTTATTATTTCAATAACATATGTTAGACAAATACATTAAAAAAGTCAAAGAATGAATATGAAATAAATACTTACATACATTCAATTCCTTCACTAGGGTATATATTTTCAAATCATTTAAGCATTTTTTCTCTCTACTGGAATCAAAAACATATATTAACGTATACCTTTTAGTTGTTAGTTTTTTTATCGTTTCAGTAAATTCATTTGACTTCTATTCAGCTGCGCCATATATACACAGGGCGTCCCACGGCGATGCCACATGGAGGGAAAGTACCTTAAATATCACATATTTTTAAACAGAATGTTTTTGATGGAATTATACATGTATATTTTTTGTGTAATATATAAAAAAAAATTCTGTTCAAACGTATCCAAAACCGCCTAAACAACTTGAAACTCTCTTCTACCAATGACTAATATATTTTTTCAACTCAACTTAAACGTTCACTTTGTATATCCCCGAAGAGGTTGGTAGAGGTACTAATACATCAGGTGATATTGTCATCTGGTGTTGGGAGTACCCACGTTTTGCTTATACAGTGTACTCACGTGAAAAGGAGCAGGCATATAGCCGTTTTGTACGAATACACTGTCACATGACAAAGTACCGCTTAGTCATGTGGGTTTCCTCACGATGTTTTGAAAGAAAAGAAAAGAAAGAAAGAAAAAAGCTTTATTCAGTGCACAGGGAAATACACAACAAATAAAACGTAAAAATAAAACATAGTGTAACAAAATAACAACAAAAAAAAAATAAGTAAAAAAAATAAATAAAAAAGAAGCCCTATGCAGTGAATTGGTCACTGGCTCAGCATGTTGCCACAGATGATGATGTCACCAACCGTGGCGCTGATTTTCAGCCAGTGCCATACAATTTAATTCGGCCGGCTAAAGTACAAATTATATAATACAAAACAGAGATAAATAAATAACAAAACAAACAGAGAGGCATACATGTGTAAAAAGTGCTTGTAAAATTAAAACTTAAAAACAATAAAAAGAACACGTAAATAAAATAATTAGATACAAATATTATTTAAAAAAAAATAAAAAATTTAAAGCTCGCAGAGTCAGTCTGAGTCCAGTCAGTAAAATAAGTCAAAGTGCTAAAAATGTTTGCAGTTAGTTTCTTGTCGTGTCTCTTTGCAAGTTTAGTAAATAACTCCTAAACTTGCGTCCAAAAGTAAACTTGCTGCCTGCATCTCGGACCGGGGGAGGAAGATCATTCCAGCACTTTGATGCCGCAAACCTAAAACTACCCCTAAAAGCTGTACTTCTGTGAGCAGGAATATGCGCCCTTATTTTATAAAATCGTGGTTGGTTTGACCATTTAATCTTTTTATATAAATAATCTGGTGTTTCCTTTTTAATGACATCAAACAACAAGCTTGCAAGGTGTAATTGCCTTCGAGCTGTGGTGTTAAGTAAGTTTGCGGCATTCAAATACGGAGTGATATGGGATCTAGGGGGAATTTTGAAGCAGAAACGTGTGCATGGGTTTTGTACACGTTGGAGTAACCTTTTAGACTGGCCAAGAATACACCCACCATAAACAGCATCACAATAGTTAAGTCTAGACAATATCAATGATTCACACAGCTGAATACGCAAATTCTCACTAAGGTAATCACGAATATTGTATAGAATTTTGAGTCGATAGAAGCAATTACTCACAACTTTTTGGACGTGGTTTTCGAACCTAAGCTCCCCGTCCATAAGCAAACCAAGATTCATTGCTTCTTCCACTCTTTTTATTGGTCTACCCATGATGGATATATTGTTGTCAGCCAAGGCGTTAACTGTATTACGGATTTGATTCTTCGTTCCTAACACCATGTATTTGGACTTGTTTGGGTTGAGTACAAGACAGTTGTTATTTGCCCATTGCGCTATCCGGTCCAGCTGATTATTTATGATAGATGTACTAGGAAGAGATGGTAAAACCGGTGTGTAAATTTGTAAGTCATCAGCGTACATGTGGTGTCCTTCTTTGTCTAAACAGGTTATAATGTCTGCAGAATAAAGAATAAACAATAGTGGACCTAGGATAGATCCCTGCGGTACTCCTCTAGAGAGTTGACTAAAAGAAGACCACAGTGTACCTCTTCCGTCCGAACGCAAACCGACAATTTGGCCCCGACCAGACAAATAACTAGCGAACCACTTCACTGTATTAATATCAAATCCGTAATACGTCATCTTAGATAGTAGAAGAGGAATACTCAAGCAATCGAAAGCCCTGGAAAAGTCTAAGAGAACAAGTATGGTCGCATAGCCAACGTCTCGTGCTGCAAGTATATCATCCACAACTTCAAGTAAGGCAGTAGTAGTAGATCGACCTTTTCGAAAACCAGATTGGCGCTCGGGTAGAATGTTGTTATTTTCCAGATATTCCGAAAGCTGATCGCGTACTATCCCTTCCACTATCTTTGATGCACAGGGAAGGATACTGATGGGTCTAAGATCAGATTGGTTTACGGGATTTGGGATTTTAGGTATTGGGGTTACTTGAGCGGTTTTCCAGTCACTCGGGAAAGTATTTGTCTCAATGCTCTTATTAACTATAACTGTATAGCGTTAGGGGGGTGAAGATGTAATGAGTTATCTCACCGGTCGGCGAATATAAAATAATAAAGTCACTTACAGTTTGACAGGTTTATTTTTCACCAACACACACTATGAGTTTTAGAAGGCACAATGAAGAAAGATTACACAGCTCAGACACAGACACAATTTAGGAAGACAGTCACATACAATAGCGAATAAAGAAGTAACAATTAATGACATTAACAATATTCAACACGGATTAAACTTAATTAGAAATAACACGAGAATAATACGAATGCTGTACGTATCGCGATAAGTGATTCACGACTGGTTAGGCAACGTTTCTCGAACCATCATCGCGGTACCTCAAAACTACCCGCGAGAATAAAAGTTGTTAAAACTAGTGACGGGGTCACATCCCATCGAACCGCTTATCGATATGCAAATCGATTATCGACCGACTAGTATCGATCGCAATGTATATAATAAAAGTAAATATAAATACAACCAAATTAATATGATATATTAATTAAATTAAATGTATATTATAAATATTTATGTTTGTATGTTTAAGTATTATATATATAATATATTTATAATAATGATGTAGGTGTAGCCCACATCACCCCCTTCCAGAGACCATCATGGGCGATAATAATCTGGGAATCTGACTTGCCGCCCAGAACGTGTGACGTGATTTTTCGACATTTCTAGAATTGATTGTGATTCGGTCTGGTCGTTAAGTATGAAGGCTGGTTTTACGCGATCTATCGATACTGTAATTTCCTTTCCGTTTCGAAGTATTTTAAATGTTTTATCGTCCCTCGCTAAAACTTTATATGGGCCTAAGTACGTTGGTTGTAATGCGCCACGTAATGCGTCTTCATGGAGGAAAACTTGATCACTGGTGGCTAATTCTTTATATATGAAAACTTTAGGCTCACAATGACGTGAAGCGGGGAAAGGTCGTAATTTTGATGTTATGTCCTTAAGGCGAACTGAAAAATCGGAAGTGTCAGTAGAACCAGCTTCAGCGGATTCGAAAAATTCGCCCGGTAAGCGCAGTGGTTCTCCATAAACTAGTTCTGCCGAAGAACTTTGGATATCCTCCTTAAAAGCAGTTCGGATTCCTAATAAAACCCATGGCAAGGACTCTGACCATTTACTGTTTCCATGACAAACAATGGCAGCTTTGAGTTGACGGTGAAATCTTTCGATCATACCATTGCACGCAGGATGGTAGGCCGTGGTGCGCTTATGTTGGAAGCCAGCTGTTTTTGCCAAAGCGGAAAACAAAGCGGATTCAAATTGGCGTCCCCGGTCGGTGGTGATGTCCGTTGGACAACCGAAACGGGAAATCCAACCTGAAATTAATGCTTTGGAAACGGTTTCAGCGGTTATATCACCTATCGGTATAGCTTCCGGCCATCGAGTAAATCGATCTACGGCTGTCAGACAATATCGATTTCCTTCTGAGACTGGCAAGGGACCTATCAAATCGATATGGATTTGTTTGAAACGAGTCCGAGGCAAGGGAAAAGAACCTAGAGGGGAGGAAACATGGCGAGTAACTTTAGCTTTTTGACAAGCTATGCAAGCTCGTGCCCACTCTCTACAGTTTTTCCTTATCTCGGGCCAAACAAACCGTTCTGCAACAAGTTTTGCAGACGCGTTAGGTCCGGGATGACTTAAAGAATGCAAGCTTTCAAAAACCTGCCTGCGGTGAAATTTGGGGACGTAAGGCCTAGTAGTTGGTGTACTGACGTCGCAGTACAGGGGAACACGACTACCAGGAACAGTCATTTTCTCAAGACGCAATGATGATGATCCTTCGATTAACAATTTGTCTAGCTCTGGATCGGATTCTTGAGTGCTAGCTAAGGTTTCTAGACTGACTGGAGCTCTTATTTCTTCTATTCTCGACAAAGCATCAGCAACAATATTGTCTTTGCCAGAGATGTGCCGAATGTCGGTAGTGAACTGGGAAATAAAGTCCAGATGTCTATACTGCCTAGGCGAACAGTTTTTTTTCCTTTCATGGAATGCGAAACTAATCGGTTTATGGTCCGTATAGACAATAAAATGGCGGGCTTCAAGCATATGTCGGAAATACTTAATGCCTTCATATATGGCAAGAAGTTCCCTATCGTATGGCGAATACTTCACCTGCGATGGACTTAATTTTCGGGAAAAGAAAGCTAATGGTTGCCAGGAATTATTTTTAAGTTGTTGCAGGACTGCACCGATTGCCTTATCAGAAGCGTCTGTCACTAAAGCAAGTGGAACCGTACAGTCCGGATGAGCTAGTAAAGCAGCATTAGCAAGGCTATCTTTACAGGCATTAAAAGCTTGAAGGGCCTCACCTTCAATAAAAACTGGGTGTGCTCCTTTCATCGAACCTGTTAACAAATTATTTGAAGGTGCTTGAATTTCAGCTGCCCCAGGGATAAATCTCCTGTAAAAATTTATCATGCCTAAAAACGCTCTAAGCTGACGTACAGTTTTAGGCACAGGAAACTCTTTTATGACCTCTACTTTAGAATCAAGCGGCTTGGAACCATTTTCATTTATAGAGTAACCTAAAAACGATATCTCAGATACGCCAAAAACACACTTTTCTGGATTTACAGACATACCGTACTCTTTCAACTTTGTGAAAATTTGACGTAGGTGCTCTTCGTGACTATGATGGTCACGTGAGAACACCAAGACGTCATCCAAATACGAATATGTACAATCAAGGCCTCTAGTGATTTCATCCATCAACCGTTGAAAAGTTTGGGCTGCGTTTCGGAGTCCGAAGGTCATATAGGGGAATTCGAACAAGCCAAACGGTGTCGTGATGGCTGTTTTCGATATATCTTGCTCAAAAATGGGCACCTGGTTGTAGGCTTTCAGTAAATCAATTTTACTAAAAACTTTGCAACCAACAAGGCTATGTGAAAAGTCATTGATGTGTTTGATCGGATAACTATCGGGTATTGTACGGGCGTTAAGCATGCGGTAATCACCGCAAGGTCGCCAACCATTATCCTTTTTGGGAGTTAGATGGAGTGGGGAAGCCCACGGACTCTCCGAAGGACGGGCTGTACCATTAGCAAGCATGGCCTGGAACTCCTGTTGAGCAATTCTCAATTTGTCAGGCGCCAAACGACGAGGAGTGCAAGATACTGGTGGGCCTGGAGTTGTTCGTATGTGGTGCACTGTTTGGTGTGTAATATTGCGATGAATACCAGTTGGTCGAGTAATCTCGGGGAATTCGTCGAGAATTTTATGAAACCGAGTCTCACCAGTCATGATTTTTACAGATACTATATTATTACACTTAACTAATTTAGCTATAGACGAAAGAGAAGTTGTGCTATCTATTAAACGTTTGTTGCGGCAATCAACAATCAAATAATAATGATTTAAGAAATCAACACCTATAATTGGCTTACTTACATCCGCAACAACAAAACGCCAACTAAATTCTCTACGTAAACCAAAATTTAAATTTAAATGTACATAACCATATGTAGAAATACTAGATCCATTTGCAGCACACAAGTTATAGTCAGTCTTAGCACGACGATCACGAAGCATGGACCGGGGGAAAACACAGAGGTCGCTTCCTGTATCGACCAGAAACTGCGTCTTCGAGGCTCGATCCGTCACAAATAGGCGACCAGTAGAAGTTGAAGGGCAGTCTGCAGTCGCCACTATCGACCGCCCCTGGCGTTTCCCGCCTGGTAATCACATGGAGATATGCATTTGCTGGCCTTTTCTGCAAACTTGGTATGGTACCAGCAAATGGGGTATTTTCTGTAGTTCGAATTTGAGCGTTTCGATCTAGATGAAGAACGAGGACGCGCTGACCTATTCGATCTGTTGTGTGGTCTGCTGTTCCTCTCTGAAGCGAGCTTCTCGAATTGTCTCCGCAGCTCAGCCACTTCTTTGGTTAGCATTTCTATCGCCGAAACTTGACTTCCTTGACTAGCACTCGTAGATGCGACAACCGGTGAAGGAGTAGCAATATCCTGTACACGATCGGCTAAGTCTGCCAGATCATCGATGGAAGATGTGGACGGCTGACCTGCTAACACCGTTTGAATTCCGTGTGTAAGTCGGCTTATCCAAATCGTCTTTACAAAGTCGTCTGGAACATTGATGCCAGCCAGGCTTTTAAGATGTCGTAAGAACTGTGATGGCTTACGATCGCCGAGCTCTTCTTGCATCAATAACTGCTTGATTTTCACCTCTCTGGATGCGGTCAATCTTTTAATCAATTCTGATTTAAGCTTCTGATATTTATCGGATGCTGGTGGATTAATAATAATATCCTTGACTTCCCTGGAAAATTGGTTATCCAGCTGGCTAATGACATAGTGAAATTTGGTTACATCGCTAGAAATTCCTGAAATTGCGAATTGTCTCTCGACCTGAGAAAACCATATTTCAGGCTCTTCGGGCCAAAAAGGTGGAAGTCGTGCACTAACTTTAAAAACATCGATATGTTTCATCGACTCGTTCCCATCACTAGTGCCTGCACGGCTGGTCGGTAATGACGTCACCACGCCATGTGCATCTCTGAATTCTTCTTCTCTGTCCATCACGTCGGGGTCACCAATATAGCGTTAGGGGGGTGAAGATGTAATGAGTTATCTCACCGGTCGGCGAATATAAAATAATAAAGTCACTTACAGTTTGACAGGTTTATTTTTCACCAACACACACTATGAGTTTTAGAAGGCACAATGAAGAAAGATTACACAGCTCAGACACAGACACAATTTAGGAAGACAGTCACATACAATAGCGAATAAAGAAGTAACAATTAATGACATTAACAATATTCAACACGGATTAAACTTAATTAGAAATAACACGAGAATAATACGAATGCTGTACGTATCGCGATAAGTGATTCACGACTGGTTAGGCAACGTTTCTCGAACCATCATCGCGGTACCTCAAAACTACCCGCGAGAATAAAAGTTGTTAAAACTAGTGACGGGGTCACATCCCATCGAACCGCTTATCGATATGCAAATCGATTATCGACCGACTAGTATCGATCGCAATGTATATAATAAAAGTAAATATAAATACAACCAAATTAATATGATATATTAATTAAATTAAATGTATATTATAAATATTTATGTTTGTATGTTTAAGTATTATATATATAATATATTTATAATAATGATGTAGGTGTAGCCCACAACTGTCAGTACTTCAAGAGTTCGCGGCATAGTTAAAAGTAGCATGTCAATAGATATGAGATCGGTGCCCTTTGCTTTAGTCTTAATTCTAGTAAGTGTTTTGAAAACATCCGATGACGTAACTGTTTTAAGGGTAAATGTCGAGGATCCATATCGATTAAACTCAAAGTACGTTAAATGAGATAATGTGACAACGTTGTTGCCGGGAACATTCAAAAAGTGATGGTTTAAACTATTGGGGTCTTTAAACTGGGGTTTTTTACTTTGGGGTTTTCCCTCACCGTTAACAACCATGATAAATTAACCACACATATGACTTTTAGTAAAGACATATTGGTGTAGGCCCGACCCAAGATTTGAACCCTCATCGTCTGCAAAATAAGCGATGTTTTACCTTCTACTGCCCGGCTAGTACGAGCGGTGTTTAAACTAGTTATCGCGTGGGATAAAGCAGCCATCTCTTACGCACTTACTTAGTAGCGTATACTGCCGTCATATTCTAACCGTTATCGTTTCGATAAAATAGCGCTCGTGCTTGCCCTTCTGAGCTAAACGTTTGTTTTTTTCGTCGTATCTTAAGCCTTTGTCCACCCCACCTGAAAACTGTGTATGCATTACAACTTCAATATCGGCGTCACTAAAGAATGCTTTGGTATTTTTGCAAAGTGCTGTACTCACCTTTGTTTGCAGTCAACACATAAATCTTTCATAGTTGGTGTACAAAGTTGACGATCCTGGTTTTAGTATCGGTTCAAGTTTCCTGTTATGACGTAACTTAAATTTCATGAATAAATGTTTGAATAATTCAATGATATCTTCAAGAAGAACCAATCAGAGCCGTGGCTTTTAACATACTGCGAAATAATAGACAATTCAATTAAAACTGTGTAGTGTCCGCTTAGAATAGCACTACCCCGTGGGTGTAAGTAAAATACTACCAAGGGTATTGGCGCTTTTTAACAGATTTTTGGGCGGTGCTGTTGGAGACTCAGCACCAACGATACTTTATTTCTACCATCTTGTCCCCTATCAACTTTCGAATGTGGCTGAGGAGATTTGATTTTGGGATTTACGGCTGTGACTATATGTATGTTTGTATATTTTTTTAAGTAGGGCTCATTTTAGAACTCAAGAGCGTTTCACGCCCTATATCTCTGAGGGGGTGGGGGGTATCACAAAACAAAGCACAACCCAGCCATATGAATTTCCACACGATGTTTTTCGGGCACCGTTAACAATCTTAATAACTTTGTGCACAAATACGAGACTTATATGACTTATTGGTGTTGGCTAAGCTCAGGATCTAAACTGGCGTCTACTGGATTAGAATCTGATTAGAATCTCTCACTGAGCCATGACGGTAATTCATAAGTGGTGGCATATACGTTGTGCCTTCATACGTCTCTTCATTGTGCGATGCTACCTTACAATCTGTATAGAATGCGCTAATTTTCGTAGCCAAATATATTTTTACCTTTTCAATACGTCATTCGTTTTATTCTGCTACAGTTTCACTTTATACATACATACATACATATACTCACGGCTATAAATCCCTAGATGGGGTAGCCAGAGCTAAGGAATGAGAAATTCCTCAGCCACCTTTGGAAAGTTGAGTGGGGAAAAGATGGTAAAAAAAATAAAGGTTGTTGGTGATGGGTCTCCAACCGCATCGCCCAATAATCCCTTTAAAGCCCCAATACCGGTAGTCGCCTCTTAAGTACACCCACCGGAAGAAATGGGGTAGTGCTATTCTAAGCCGACATTACATAGCTTTATACATATTTATTTATAGTTTCCCTTATCCACAACAAATAATCACGCTACAAATACTTAATAAAATATATTCGAACCATATTCTTTTATCGACATCGTAGTATTTTTTTGTAAAAAAAATTAAGAAAAGACAAAAAGCCAAAGGAATAATTCATTTCTTAAGCCTAGGGAAATGTAGTTTCAGATGTTCAAACTCAAACGTTCACGCCGTATATCCCCGATGGGGTTAGCTGGGGTATTAATATTTCTGAACATCACGTAATATTATCACCTGGTGTTCAGAGTACCACGTTTTGCTTGAACAGTGCACTCACGTCATAGGGCCATAGGGATAGCGAGCCTACGTGCCGTTACGTGCCGAGTTAGACCGTTAACAACCATGATAAATTTACCATACATATGACTTTAGAAAGGACAAATTGAGGTAGGCCCCGTCCCTGGATTTAAACTCTCACTGTCTGCACGTTAAGCGGTGTTCTACCCAATGAGCTATCACGGTTGCGCAGAAATTGTTTGCTGAAGAATAACCCAGCCTTGATATATATATATATATATATATATATATATATATATATATATATTTGCCGTGTAGTGCCGGCTTAGAATGTCGCTACCCCTTTCTTCCCACGGGTGTCGTAAGAAGCGACTAAGGGTATCGGGGCTTTATATTGGATTTTTGGGCGATGCGGTTGGAGACCCATCACTAAAAACCTTTATTTTTACCATATTTTCCCCACTCAACTTCCAAAAGTGGCTGAGGAATTTCTAATTCCTTAGCTCTGGCTACCCCTTCTAGGGAAATATAGCCGTGAATATATATATATATACATATCAAGGCTGGCTTATTCTTCAGCAAACAATTAACAATATATCGCACATCCGTTCAAATAGTGTCACAACTCAAAAATTAATTGAATCCCTACCATTACGTTAATTAACCATTGATAAACATCAAAAAGTTAACTCTTGAACTGGCATATGTATAGCTTGTTAATTTGTAATTATGTTCAGTTGTCGTAACAAGAGCAAAAATGTAAAAATAAAGAGAAATGTAAGTTTTAAATACGATTTTTTCAATAATTTGGTTTTTGAGTTGTGTCACTATTTGAGTGGAGGTGCGATATATATATGGCTGTATATATGGCTGTATGGCTTCTTTATTCAGGACTAGTCAGGGAAAAATGAGCTAATGTCGTCTGAAGGAAAATTGTCACAGCAAAGTTGAATCATGAATCAGGTTATGATTAGGGAAATCGTTTTTGTGTGAGCTTTTAGGGGAAATTGAAAGGCGAGCCCGAGCTTCCGAGCGTAACCTTCTTAGGGTTCCCTTAAAATAACAGAGCTTAACATTGACATACTTTTGCTGAATTTCACTTTGCCGTTTAAGGCCGCACTACCCCTTTCTAGCTACGGGTGTCAAAAGAGGCAACTAAGGGTATGGGCAGTTTGAGACCCATCACCAATGACAGTTTATTTCTACCATCTTGTCCCCTATCAACTTACAAATGTGACTAAGGAGTTTCCAGCTCTGAAGCTCTGGCTATCCCTCTAAGGGATTTATGGCCGTGAGTATGTATGCATGTACACTTTGACTGGTATTCCTAGTTTTTGTACCTATATAAAGTTTAATCGTTGAAAACGCGTTTAAACTTTTCAAAGTGCGTATGTCACGTGTCTGTGAATAACTAAAAGATTACGAGGGCTGCTATTTATGTATCCGGAATAAAAAAAAGAAACAAACATATATCAATTAATATGGTTTTATTGCTTCTCAAAATATTCGCCGCTCAGATCTATACACTTTTGCATGCGTTGAAACCAATTTTCATAGCACTTTTTCCACTCAGACTGAGGTATCTCCAAAACGTGCATTTTGAACGCATCGACTGCCTCTTCGCGGCTCGAAAAACGTTGACCACGTAATTTTTTCTTCACATTTGGAAATAAATAAAAATCATTGGGTGCCAAATCAGGGCTGTACGGCGGATGACCTGTCAATTCGATCTTTTGAGCTTCTAAAAACTGAGTTGTGACGGCCGACCTGTGACAGCTAGCATTGTCGTGATGCAGAATGATTCTACGTTGTCGGTTAGTCTTTCTTATTTGTTCAAAGACTTCCGGCAAACAAATGGTCGTATACCACTCCGAATTAACAGTTTTACGATTCTCTAAAGGCACTGTAGCTACATGGCCATTTATACCAAAAAAACAAGCGACCATTTGCTTCAATGTGCTTTTTGCACGAATAACTTTTGTTGGGTTCGGCTCATCTTGGAACACCCACACCGTGGACTGCTGCTTAGTTTCGGGGTCGTAAGCGTAGATCCAAGATTCGTCACCTGTGTAGATATTATAAACAGCTTTTGACGCACCACGGTTGTATTTTTTTAACATTTCTTTGCACCAATCGACACGAGCCTGTTTTTGATCAATACTCAAGTTGTGCGGAATCCAACGGGAGCAAATTTTTTTTACAGCTAAATGTTCATGAAGTATCTTATGTATGCTCGTCATACTAATGCCCAGAGATGCCTCTATCTCACGATATGTAACATGACGATCTTGAGTTATTAGTTCCCGGACAGCATCGATGTTTTGAGGTACAACGACCGTTTTAGGGCGACCTTCTTTAATTTCATCAGTAAGCTTAGATCGTCCACGATTAAACTCGCTAAACCAGTGATACACAGTGGTCTTTGAGGGTGCTTCATCCCCAAAAGTCGAAGTAAGCTGATCGATGCACTGTTTTTGAGTTAGACCACGCCGAAAATCGTAAAAAATCATGGCACGAAAATGTTCACGAGTTAAATCCATGGTGGTGAAGACACGCAATTTTCAAAATGACGCTACGATGTGAAAACAATTGACAGTCACATAAAAATAAATGTATTCTAAAGCTAAAGAGTTCTATTTTTAAATGATGTAATTACTTTTTAAATTATTGTTCTGTAAGTGGCCAGTTCCGGATACATAAATAGCAGCCCTCGTATGTATACACATAATGGCGTTATCTCATAAAGGACGTGACATGCTCACGTTTACAAACTTTATGCTTTGGAGCTGATATTATATTACAATATACTTATATCACACCAATTATATACATATATATACTCAGGGCCTTGAGTCTCAAAAAAGGGTAGCCAGATGCTCAGAGTTAAAAAACTCCTCAGCCACATTTAGAAGGTGATAGGGGAAAGATGGTAAAAATAAAGTATCGTTGGTGGTGGGTCTCCAACCACATCGCCCAAAAGCCACTTAAACATTCACCTCTTACGACAACTGTGGGTAGAAAGGGGTAGTGACATTCCAAACCGGCACTACTGTATTTTATCTTTCCATTGGTGCTACTGAATTCTCACTTATGACTTCAGTATAGCAAGCACGAGCGCTACTTTATCGACACGATAACGGTTAGAATGAGATGGCAGTATACGATACTAAGTAAGTGCGTAAGAGATGGCTGCTTTATCCCACGCGATAACTAGTTTAAACACGGCTCGTACTTGCCCTGCTGAAGAAACAGACAAGCTCGGCTCAGGGTATAAAACTATACCTACTTTGACACCGAGTCAAGTTTGATCCATCATTTTCGTCTCCAATTTACTTAATGCGACATGTTTGAAAAGTTTGTATAATATCAGTTGTTGTATTATAAATTTATAAATTTAACAGGTTTCATAAATTTATTGATTTATCAAAATAATAAATTTAACAGGTTTCATAAATTTATTGATTTATCAAAATAATAAATTTAACAGGTTTCATCAATTTATTGATTTATCAAAATATTAAATGTACTCTGATGCTCTTTTGTATATATTTCTTTGTTTTTTATGAGTTTCTAGCTTTTTCCAAAACAAACAGTTGAATGAAAATTCAAGATTTTTATTGACATTATTTTTTAATATTTTAATAGATTCAAATGAAAATTTATTTTATTTGCTATTACGCAGGACCAAAAGTATAATTTTTACAACTGCAATTTTTTTGTAAATCATAGTTTAAATAAAGTGTGTTCTTACAGAATGAATTAAACTACGCTCCAGTGTAAAATTTTCTTGTAATAAAGTTTTTTTTAAATATGTTATTAAGCATTTCTTCAAGAAAATATCTCAAACCAGATAAAAGTATCTTTTTAATAAATTATTTCAATAGTCTCGACCTATCCCACGCTAAATATGGGTTGCTATAAATATGTGTGATCTTAATAGAAGAGTTAATTTATATTGTCAGTGCTCGCAACTGGTAAAGATTGATGACACGGCTCGTCGCTCCATCATCGTTTAGTTAACGAGACTATCATTCGTCTTTTGCCCTTTTGTATAATATTATTTATATTGTGAACTGATTCTTTTACATACATATACACAACACGTCTAATACATACATACATACATATACTCACGGCTATAAATTCCATGAAGGGGTAGCCAGAGCTAGGGAATTAGTGGGTGTAAGTAAGAGGCGACTAACGGTATTAGGGCTTTTAAGGGATTTTTGGGCGATGCGGTTGGAGACCCATTCCTAAAAACTTTTATTTCACCATCTTTTCCCTACGCAACTTCCAAACGTGGCTGAGGAATTTCTAATTCCCTAGCTCTGGCTACAACACGTCTAAAAATCCCTAAAAGGAGTATGCAAATCTTCGGAATAAGAAATACCTCAGCCACTTTTGGACTTTTTATTCTTTTACTGACTAACATCGGATTGTAGTATGTACGGGTAGTCAATAATTCGTTTTTGAAGATGTATAACAATTGTTACTTTTATTGAATACAAGTAGAACAAATTAGTAACAAAAAAATTAAAAGAAATGTATAAGGATATTAGGAGTTAGCGACATGATAGTCCAGTGGGTAGAACACCCGCCCGAAAAACAGAAGGGCGTGAGTTCCAATCCTGGGACGGGCCTACACCAATTTGTCTTTTCTAAAGTCATATGTGTGGTTAATTTATCATGGTTGCTAACGGTGAGGGAAACCATCGTGAGGAAACCCACATGGCTGAGTTGTACTTAGTCATGTGACAGTGTATTCGTACAAAACGGCGATAGGCCTACCCCCTATCACGTGAGTACACTGTCTAAGCAAAACGTGGGTACCTTCTCTGGAAACTAGATGGCGCTTGCCATGTGAGTTCAGGAGTATTGGTACCTCTGCCAACCCCTTCGGGGATAAACGGCGTGAACGTTTATGTTTATGTTATGAGTTAGTTTATTTCATGCATAAGTATACCATTATCATAATAATTTATTCGACGGACTAGACCTGACAATTTCTACATTCTAAATAATCTCATTCAGTTGTTAAGATTTCAATGCGACAGAGCGATACTTAAGTTGTTCTCAGCTGGAATACTCAATTCAGAAATCGGGCGTAAAACATTTGATGTTAAATTACCGTAAGTTATACGTTTAAAACTGTATCCACAATTCCTCTTGGACTTCCATAAAATATAGGGTTATGAACATAAAGGAAAATAAACAAGCAACTTTCAAAATAAAATTACTTTTCAAAGTACAACAACGATGTCAAACAAACTCCGCTGGTTATTCAATAGAAGTCTGTTTGAAAAGTTTCTCCTGTTTGTAACCCAAGTATGCAGCTTCCTAATTTGTGATACTATTCCCAACACCATGGGACAAGGTAATTACTTATTATTTCATTCTAGATTAGATTATTGCCGTGTAGTGTCGGCTTAGGATAACACTACCCCATTTCTACCCGTGGGTGATCGTAAGAGGCGACTAAGGGTATTGGGGGCTTTAAAGGGATTTT
This sequence comes from Bedellia somnulentella, assembly GCA_963576735.1. Lineage (NCBI taxonomy): Eukaryota > Metazoa > Arthropoda > Insecta > Lepidoptera > Bedelliidae > Bedellia > Bedellia somnulentella. The sequence continues at coordinate 17,164,152 of OY755176.1, read as the reverse complement.
GGGTGATGCGGTTGGAGACCCATCATCAACAACCTTTACTTTTACCATCTTTTCCCCACTCACATTTCCAAAAGTGGCTGAGGAATTTCTAATTCCTTAGCTCTGGCTACCCCTTCTAGGGAATGACAGCCGTGAGTATATGTATGTATGTATGTATGTTCATTCTAGATTAGATCATCAAGATCGTCACATATATGTAGGTTTTATTGTTTAAAATGTACCTATGGTTTAACATTAAATGGTAAATTATTATTTACTTTCTAGGTTTGCTTTTACTTATTTGTTTACCCATCACTGTTTTTTTTAAATATGTAAACTGATTACATACATACATAGGCTACAAGAGCTTGATCTTCTGATTTAGATATTCTTCAGACGCTTAAAACTTGAGCGGAGAATTTTTAAATATATAAAGATTGTTATAAATAAATAATAAAAATATTGTTGGTGTTGGGTCTCCCTCAAGTCACGTTAACCTACATATAGTTGAAAAACTCCAATGCTTCTTACGGGTTCGTAACCAAGAAAAAATGGTTTAGTTATAATATAGTGTACAGAATAAAATGATAGGCATTTAAAGATTAAGTAATCTGAACAAAACGCTAGATGTCCACCAAGATTGTACTGAGTGGCAAGAAATTGTCTCTGTTCTTCTATGTTCACAAATGAGAAATTATGGCGTTTTATACTTACGCGTGTTTTGATTCCAAACTTTTGGCTAAACCTGTTTAAAAACATGTCTGTAAGTTTGATAGAGTTTGCAAATTCTGTAAACTCCACACATTAAAATACTTTGAACAAACGCAAAATTGGACGTAAAAATTAATACACAAGTAATAAATCAACAGTTAACGAGCCTGCCTACAGCAGTGTGATGTTTATCAGAGCAGCGAAATAGGCGGGCTCTGTGTGAGCCGACGTGTTATTGCCAAACTTTGTTACGTGACCAATAAGGATTAGGTGTAACTCTGATATTTCACTGGGATAAGGATTAACATGATAAGTCAACGTTTTAGATGGCACTGTAAATGAATGCTGTGTAGTGCCGGCTTTATGCTGCGTAGTGCCGGCTTAGAATAGCACTACCCCATTTCTTCCGGTGGGTGTACGTAAGAGGCGACTAACGGTATTAGGGATTTTAAGGGATTTTTGGGCGATGCGGTTGGAGACCCTTCACCAAAAACCTTTGTACTACCATCTTTTCCCCACGCAACTTCCAAAAGTGGCTGAGGAATTTCTAATTCCCTAGCTCTGGCTACCCCTTCATGGGATTTATAGCCGTGAGTATATGTATGTATGTTAATGGACATCTACATCCGGATGTCTTCAAAAAAGTGGCAGAAGTATTATATATTTGGATATTGTCATCTGGTTTTAAGAGTTTTACACATTACGACTTTTTGTCGAGCCGTTCAAAGAACGTTTTTCGCCACACACGACCGATGATCAATTGCACAACGTGGATGGGCAAATACTTAAAATTATCTGGGAAAGACAGAATTTGAGTATTGTAAAGACTAAAATAATGAAAAATAACGTAACAATCAAGTAGAAGATAACGATTGTAAAAAAAAGCCAGTATGAATCAAATCATTATTCCTAGCTGTATAGTGTCGGCTTAGAATAGCACTACCCCATTTCTTCCGTTGGGTGTACGTAAGAGGCGACTAATTGGGGCTTTTAAGGGCTTTGCGAGATGCGGTTGGAGACTCATCACCATACATACATATACTCACGGCTATAAACCCCTAGAAGGGGTAGCCAGAGCTAGGGAATTAAAAAGTCCTTAGCCACTTTTGGAAGTTGCGTGGGGAGAAGATGGTATAGGAAAAGGTTGTTGGTGCTGGGTCTCCAACCGCATCGCCCAAAAATCCCTTAAAAGCCCCAATACCGTTAGCCGCCTCTTACGTACACCCTCCGGAAGAAAAGTGGTAGTGCTATTCTAAGCGGACACTACACAGCAACTATTCTAAGCCGGCACTACACAGCAAATCCACACAGCACACACGGCTCAAACACGGCACTCATCACCAACAACCTCAAATCTTTTCCCCACTCAAAAAGTTTTTTTCCAAAAGTGCCTAAGGAATTTCTAATTCCTTAGCTCTAGCTACTCCTTCTAGGAGTTTATAGCCGTGAGTTTATGTATGTTATCATCTTATACAGGAAAGTTTATATAAGATTAAGATGTTGCCAACCTTGAATAGCCACACCCTTTTACTTCCCGCGGGAGTCGTAAACGACGAGGACACGGAGCGATTCCCTATGAATGGGCAGCAGCATTACACTTAGTAAAATGAACTTCTTATCCAGCAATATGGCGGTTATGGCCTACGCACCTTTCATGATTGAAGGCCTAGAACTTAATCATCCACAATATGAATATTTTACTGTTAGGATAAAACATAAATAACATAACATAACATAAACGTTCATCACGTGAGTACACTGTCCATGCAAAACGTGGGTACTCTGAACACCCACTGATAATAATGTAACGTGATGTTGAGAAGTATTAGTACTTCTACCACCTCTTCGGCATTATTTGGCGTGAACGTTTGAGCCTTTAAGTTTTCGTACAATAATAGAATAGTGCATTAATAGAAGGCATACTTCTCATTTACGAATATAACAGATTTGTTGGTCAGTTCATCATAACTAGTCACATCGCCCAAGAACGAACGTTTCACGTTCTAACAGTAAATCCATCAGCGCCATATAGATGAAAATTGCATATTAATGAGAACACTAAATAAACTACTAATCATCAGCCAATAGACGTCCAATGCTGGACAAAGGTCTCCCAAAGATTTCCAAAACGACCGGTCCCCTGATTATGTATCTTTAGCGAGTGACGATTGTGTCGCAAGTTGCACGATTGTCGTTGTCAATGTCATAAATTTGTGTGCAATCTGACACATTTGACAGCGACAATATTGCAACTTGCGACACAGTCGCGGTCGCTAAAGATACATAATCAGCCCGCGGTCCTGTGTTGCCCACGCCCATCGGCTTCGCGGAAACAATACATGTATTTATTTTATGCTTTACATCTTCTCGCAGCACAATCACATACGTTTTTTAGTCTTAGTTCTGTTATGATTACTAAATACTTTAATAAATGTTAAAAAAGGCAGAGGGACGCACCATACAATTGCAATTTATTATTATCTGTAATTAGTATTGCAAATGTTTGTGCGTGCATGTATTCAAGCTGACGTCCTGAGTCTACTGAGCTCAGAGACTAAGGGTTCCAATCATGCTTAGAGCATTCGTGCGATGATTTTAGAAATTTCTTGCATATACGAAGCTGTTGTTCATATGTGTATTATAATATGTATTTACGATGCCATAAGGCTTGGCTAGCAGTTGATAATATAAGCTATTAAAATCAAAGACCGAGCCCTAAAGCCCGGGTAACCATGACAGCAGAAATAATTGAACATCCCGATAAAATCTATAAGCTTAATCTTGAGTTTCCTCACGTTCCACGAATTCCTACTCCTAGGCATTCTTATTGGATCAACGTTAGCCATTAATCACCATTTTACTCGACCTGGAAATCCTGTTATTACATTCATTAATGAAATACGTTTTAAATTGGAACGACTTTAATTTACTTTCAGTTTTACTAACAGCTTCAATGGCACTAACATATATTTTCCTGTAGTTGCCGACGGTGGCATTTTGACTGATTGTCGGGCAATATGGCTAAAAGGCACATTTCGTCGATCGTTTTGTCAATCCTTTATTTTGCAATATTGTCCTCACTCAACTTCCAAAATGGCTAGGGAATTACTAATTATTTTGCTATGGCTACCCCTTTTTAGGATTGTCAGCCGTGACTATAAGTTAGTAAGTTTGTAAGTTTGAGTGATCTAGCTTATTGCCAATTTCAAAAATAAATAATGCTATGGCATCCAAATATTTAGTTCAAGTAAATCTGTCTACTCCTTGTGGAAATTTCTGTCATAAGCATATGAATATTTACATGAAAAATGTGTTCGAAAACCTGGGAAATACCAATTAATGAACGTGTGCTTTTAGCGAGCTTTGTGAGGCTCGTTTTAATGGACTTTTTGTGTTTACCTTTTTCTCTGAGCACGACCGCTTGGTAGGATCAAAGTAACATTATTTCCTCATTCATTTTTGTCGAAGTCCGTTCGTGAGTTTGAAACTTAAGGAATATGAATGTTTTATGAAACTAAATAATAGCTACTTCATTTTTATAACTCAGGGATTTTAAAGTGTGTGCGATGTTATTAAATCACCAAAATATCTTACATACATACATACATATACTCACGGCTATAAATCCCTAGATGGGGTAGCCAGAGCTAAGGAATTAGAAATTCGTCAGCCACTTTTGGAAAATTGAGTGGGGAAAAGATGGTAAAGTAAAGGTTGTTGGTGATGGGTCTCCAACCGCATCGCCCAAAAATCCCTTGAAAACCCCCTATACCGTTAGTCGCCTCTTACGTACACCCATCGGTAGAAACGGGGTAGTGCTATTCTAAGCCGACACTACACGGCGATATCTTCTTTAGAAAAATGGCTTAGTGTAAGTTGATAGTTTCTTAATGCAAGTATAGGTTTGCGATGAGACATACTAAGAGTAGCATTAAAACAAATTTATCCTAGAACTTCGAAGCGTTTCACAATTTACCTTTAACTATTAATTTTCTATTATGTAATCTCAATCGTTTTGAATATAAATAACTTTTAGTGATGAACTGTATTAATAGAATTTATCACTGGTCTTCTATACATACACTCATAATGTCACGGCTATACATCCCTTAACAGCAGGGCAAGCACGAGCCGTGTTTAAACTAGTTATCGCGTGGGATGAAGCAGCCATCTCTTACGCACTTACTTAGTATCGTATACTGCCATCTCATTCTAACCGTTATCGTTTCGATAAAATAGCGCTCGTGCTTGCTCTTCAGAGGTAGCCAGAGCATCGGAATTTAAATTACTGAACTAATTTAGGTGTAAAGAAATAATATCGTTATGTTAGTATTTTCTAAGACATTCACGATTGCACATTATAATTAAACAACTTTTGACTTTCGGATATTTTAATCGCGTGTTATTACATTTTCACAACAGTTTTCGAAACTTCGGGCTTTAAAACACCATGTAATAACACGCGATTAAAATATCCGGAAGTCAAAAGTTGTTTTAATTATAATATCATTATGTGTTCAATTGTATATTAAAAGAAATGAAGCCTTAGCTTCTCTTTGATCCCAAAGTGAAAACATATTAATTATACCCGCAGGAAGTAAAAGGTTACTACTATACTAAGTAGACACGATGACGCAACTAATTCCATATCATTTTAACTAGTATGTTTATTAACGGTGAGGGAAAACATCGTGAGGAAACCCACATGGCTGAGTTGTACTTAGTCATGTGACAGTGTATTCGTACAAAACGGCGATAGGCCTGCCCCCTATCACGTGAGTACACTGTCCATGCAAAACGTGGGTACTCTGAACACCAGGTGACAAAGTCACGTGATGTCCAGAAGTATTAGTGCCTCTGCCAACCCCTTCGGGGATATTCGGCGTGAACGTTTATGTTTATGTTTATGTTATGTTTATTGGTACATACATTTACATACATATACTCATGGCTATAAATCCCTAGAACGTTTAGCCAGAGCTAAGGGATAGAAATTCCTCAGCCCTTATTGGAAAGTTGTGTGGGGAAAAGATGGTTAAATAAAGGTTGTTGGTGATGGATCTCTAATCGCATCGCCCAAAAATCTCTTAAAAGCCCCCAATAACGTTAGTCGCCTATTACGTACATTCACCGGAAAAAAATGGGGTAGTGCTATTCTAAGTCGATACTACACAGCAGCATGTTTATTAGTCCATACATATAAGGCGACTATGAGTTTAAGGTTTTTTAAGTTGCGTTGGGCGAAGTGGCTGGAGACTCTTCACACATCAGAGCTATAGCTTTCCCATTAAATTTTTGAGATTTTAGCCGTGAGTATAAGTATTAAAAATTTTCTTAATATCAGAAAGTACTGTATATTTCCCCCAGGTAATAATATGGTGAAGTATAAAAAATACGATTGGAAATCGAAAATATTATTGTCATAAAAATAATGATCTGTTTTAAACCACATGAAAAAAACAACACTTATAAATTCAAGTTCTTGGAATTCACGATATTGTTTACATAGGAAAAAAACGTATTGAGTTCTACACCTAAATCTGATGTGTTTTAGAAGCGACCCAAATAAAACGAGTACAAACAAAGCGTACATACTTTCTTCTTTACATCTCGGCATTTCGTGACACTTAATGTCCGAACCACAGGCGTACCTGACCCATATTTTGACCTAAACACAGCCCTAATTATCTATCCAACCTGTTACTATATAACTCTTATCGCAACGACTTTAAGCATGTTTTCCGCTGGCAAGTTCTAGGGCGGGCGGCCGGGTCGAGCCTTGTTGCTCCCCTTCAGTGCAACCGTGGCAGTTATCTGAAATACACGTCATTTGTTTTTGGCTGAATAAGCGAAAACCAGACGCGAGTGTTCCGTAGTAAAAAAACATATCCCGCGCTTTTGTTCGATATTTTAAAAGCGGTGATTTTGTTTTTGTGTTGTGTTTTATTTTCTTGAATATTTCATGTAAAGAGTGTTTTGTTTTGTGTTGAAAAAGTGTGTAAAAATTGGTTTTATGGAATAGGTGAGTTTTATGAAAACATAAATTTAACCCTTTTATACCTTTTTCTTTTTGCTGTCTCTTTTTTATGCCCTAAATTCCGAGCATAATTATACTTCTGAAAGCAATTAAATATAACGGAAAAGTTTTTCTTAACAGAGTGTAATGTAGCTTTGTTGTCCCTTTTTATTAAAAGATTATGTAGGCGGGATTTTCAGATTAAGAACTGGAAACATAATTAGTTTGCGGTTATTTTATCGAAAAATAGAATGATTTGGTGAATAACCTATGATGTTGCTGTTTTAGTGTTGTAATTTTTTTTTAAATGGTTTATTTTTTGAAAGATTTGATTGAAATAATTATATTAGATTACCTATGTAATACAAAGTATTACAACATTAAAACAAATTTTGTTTATTCTAATCATCACGTCGTTTACTTTTAATATGTTCTCAAATTAGAACTATTTTTATCTTAGTGAATATGGTTTTCACTAAAATGTTGTAAGTAGGTTCACTTAGCCTCTAAATAGTTGTTTAACATCCCACTGGTCATAGAAAATTGTTGATCGTTTAAAATTTTTTTTAATGGTTTTTTTCTCATACTAAACTACAAAACTCAATTTAGCTTGTAGTTTTCCTTAGTATCCGCGATAAGGTGGCAGAAGTACTAATACTAATGAATACCACGTGATATTTGCGGTGTCACCTGGTGTGCCGAACACCGACTTCTTGCTTGGATAGTGCATTTACGTGATAGGGGGCAGGCCTATCGCTGTTTTGTACGAATACACTGTCACATGACAAAGTGGAACCCAGCCATGTCGGTTTCTACAGAAGGACAAGACTTATATTTTAAAGTATATGATGGTAATGTTAGTAGAGGACGACCTTGGAGGACACATTTGGATCAAATAGAGAGTGTGCTCAAAAATGGCAGGCGTCCGTAGTATGAAGAATAAAAGAGCATGTATGAAAAATTTTATGGGTGTAAATGAAAAAGTCCAAAGTGGCGATCGGTAGTCTCTGCCGACCCCAATGGGAACTGTGGCGTGAGTATATATATTACATGCATGTATGATATCATGAAAAAAAACACATGGCTACGTTGTACTTAGTTATTTGCCAGTGTATTCGTTCAAAACGGCATTAGGCCTGTCGTCTATCACGTGAGTATACTGTCCAAATTTTTTTTTGAATTAATTCTCGTCTTCGGAAATATACGGGGCGTATACGTTTGAGTCCTGAGCCTTTTGAGTTGAATATATATGAAATCAGGTAAATTTAACTACTTATATATTTAGTATGACGGACTTGGAGTCATTCGTTACAATCTTAATTAACATAACATAACATAAACGTTCACGCGGGATATCCCCGAAGGGGTTGGCAGAGGTACTCATACTTCTGAACATCACGTGACTTTGTCACCTGGTGTTCAGAGTACCCACGTTTTGCATGGACAGTGTACTCACGTGATAAGGGGCAGGCCTATCGCCGTTTTGTACGAATACACTGTCACATGACTAAGTACAACTCAGCCATGTGGGTTTCCTCACGATGTTTTCCCTCACCGTTAACAACCATGATAAATTAACCACACATATGTCTTTAGAAAAGACAAATTGGTGTAGGCCCGACCCAGGATTTGAACACTAGTCGTTTGCACGATAACCGAGTGTTCTACCCACTGGTACAATCTTAATTAAATTCACTCTAAATATAAATTTAAGAGACTAAAACATAAAGTTCATTGTTTTATAGATGCTATTATTGTTGGTTATAAAATTAAAAATAAACTCAAGCTTCAACATTACAATGCTAAGACTCATAAAAAGTATTTATAAGGGAAACACTCGTTCCAAATACATAAATATGCAATTCCTTAGTTTATTAATAATCAGCGAATCAAACGAAGCGAATCAATTCAGCCACATTTGGAAGTTGAGTAGGTTATCAATTGTAAAACAAATACTTTTGATGATGGGTGTCCAACCAAATCACCCAAAAATTGGTTTAAAAGCTCCAATACCCGCAGCCGACACCTACCATCACCAACGGGAAAAAATAGCGTAGTGCTATTCTAAGCCGACAAGACACAGCAATGAATATTTATGACATACATACATAAACTCACGGCTAAAAATCCCTAAAAGGGGTAACCAGAGCTGACAAATTATAAATTCCACAACCACTTTTGGAAGTTGAGTGGGGAAAAGATGGTAGAATAAAGGTTGTTGGTGATGGGTCTCCAACCGCATCGCCCAAAAATTCCTTAAAAGCCTCAAGTTCGTTAGTCGCCTCTTACGTACACCCACCGGAAGAAATGGGGGAGTGCTATCCTAAGCCGACACAACACAGCTAATATGAATATGTTTAATATTACAGTCTAAGAATTAGACCAACAAAGTGTGTCATTATTTAGATCGATTTTTATAAGTAATATCTTATCAATAATAAACTACAAGAGTCAATACACGCAACTAATAAATTTACATATAACGTTAGCTAGTTGAAACATAATATGAACAGTTGTGCTTCGTTTGTTTAATTTAAACAATCTAATTTCTAAGTAAACTTACGTGTGCGTTATGGTAAATAAAACAAATTGTTTAAATGTTCTCTAATCTATATTTCCTTGTGTACCACTTTTGAGTTAGTAGTATGAACATACTGTTATAAGATAAGATAAGATTTAGTGGAACAAGATTTTGATAGTTAGTGAAGAGTTGGTTGTATTGACGCTTTAACTTTACATACATACATACATATACTCACGGCTAAAAATCCTTTAACGGGGTAGCCAGAGCTTTGGAATTACAAATTACTCAGCCACTTTTGGAATTTGATTGGGGAAAAGATGGAAATAATAAATGTTTTTGGGTCTCCAACCACATCGCCCAAAAATCACTTAATAAACCCCTATACCCTTAGTTGCCTCTTACGATCGTAAGACTCTGTGTAGTGATTCATTTCTACCCGTGGGTAATCACCCACGGGTAGAAATGGGGAAGTGTCATTCTAAGCCGACACTACACGTAAACTTAACTTTAATTACTATTATTTTAGTCTTGCTTATAATGTTAGGCGACTAAGGGTATTGGGGATTTGATTGTTGGGTGATGTGGCTGGAAACCCACCTTCAACCATCCTTAAATTCACAATCTTTTCCCACACAACTTCCCCAAATTCTTCCTTCCTTCCCTGTTTGGTATTGGTAACCGTGAGTATAAATGAGCTCTAAAATGTATCTACACGTTAGTTGTTAAATCTTAAAAAGTTTCACCTTATTAAACTCTCGCGGCTTGTAGACATTATACATAATAATCAGGATTAACCACAGAGAGCCAGTACGTGACCACAGCACCAGTAGGTGTGCCGAAACGTCAAGCAAACTTACCTCGCAAGTGATTTAAAAATATCGTTGGTTAATCCCGAATATTATGAATTATTTCAGCTTAGTTTTTCAGGCCACTTATGTATTCGTTTTGGGTAATTCAGAAGCCAGCTACCTCATATGCAAAAGGTTATATAGAAGTCGTTTGTCACCAATTTTCATTTTGAAGTTCACAGTAAATTAGTTACAACGAATTTATTAGTAAGTTCATTGTTATATAAAATGTTAAAGAGAGAATTTCAAATGAAATTTGATTTTTAAATCAAAGTTCAAGATAATCAAGTCCTTTCATCTGCATTGAATATTTAATTTAGCTTCTGTCTAAGATGACTCTTCAAATACAATAAATTATGTTGGTTTGCGTTTTGTTTCGACAGTTTAAATTATTGTTTTATTTCTATAAATCAGTGAGGTTGAATTGGACCGCACTAATTCTTATATTGTGCAATTATTTTTGATAAGCAATTCAAAAGCCATACGTATCTTCAATCGACTTTTTATTAAAAGAGGTTCATATTTTGACTGAATGATTTTTTTATGTATGTTACGCAAATTGTTATTAGATTTGAAAATATATATTTGAATGGACAAGCTTCAAGGGTTTCATAAAGTAATAATAATTCATAAAGTAGTAATAAATAATTTTAAAGGGTATTCGTTGCGTGTTTATGATTATGTGAGCGGGGTCCCCCTTTTTTTTTTCGTGGGGAAATCCTCATGGATCTGACGTCACCCGGCGGGTTGACGAAGGTATGTCGGACTCTTACCGACTAAAACCCCACGGTGGCCACCTATGGTACAAATGTGTGGAGTCCCTGGTGACTTTACCATAGGTAACATCCACAGACTCCACGCACCTGCTGCAAAAAACAGCCCATCTCGGGGGACTTAAAGTCCCCCACTCCTCCTTGTGCTTCCTCAGCACCGCAGGCGTTTGGGCCACAAGTTCCAAACGCCCACCCCCTCGAGGTTCTCCTTGCGGAGTAGCAGACTGCAACCCGCCGGTCGCACCCCACCACCTCACGGATTTTTAACGAGGTTTTATCCTCGGATTTTTGCGGAAGGTTTACTCCTTTTCCGATTTTTTATAGAGTTTTACTCCTCGCGGTCAAGCCTATGCCGCGGAAGACCTTCGGCCCTGGAAGTGCGACACTGCCAGGGTTACGAATTCCCTTGATTTTTAAACGAGGTTTTCTCCTCATCCAGTCCGCTGACTACTCACTCTGAAAACAGAGGAGAGAAGCGGACCCTTAGTGCATTGGCTTCACCCCGGGTGACCAGCCAGGGGCTACTGAGCCCCCACGCCACGACAAGGCTGCACCATGTGGGGGGAGCGGGGTCCCCTGGCTTAGGTATTTATTCACTTAAAAGGGAAACCACGAAACTGAATAAAGATATTTGTATTTTTTTTATTTTGAAAGTATGGATATTTAGGTTTTGCATCAATTGGCTGTATTTTTTATTTCGACCCAAAACTGTAAATCCCAAAAAGAGGTAGAAGTAGATCTTTCGACTTGGAAATGACTCAGCCACTTTTGAAGGTTGAGTAGAAAAATATTTCTGCTTGATACAACAATATGGTAAATTATATTGAACCACAGATTACAGGATAAAAACATATTATCATTATCGAAAGCGTAGTTTCCTATTAGACTATAAGGATAAGGATATAATCGTATGTTCACATATATATATGTGAACATACGATTAATTAAAACTGCGATATCCTTTAGGAAATTGTAAAAAAAGGTGTACAAAAGATTGCAAAGGTTTCATTCATTTCCCCGTAGGCCACTAAAATATCTACACAGAATCTGTTTACTTAGGCCCTCTCTCATCACGAGGAGGGACTCGGTTTTATATCGCAGAAAGGCAGACCCTCTTTTACTGATCCTCTCATTTTGAATGTGAATGGAATGATCAAGTCGGGTATGTTGACAAATCTGAACACGACTTTTTGTGCCTTTGCGATACTTATATTATCTTTATCTAAAACGTTTTTGGTTTTCTTACCTTTACTAACATTTGCTGTATTGAAAAAAAAGGATCGCCATTAATAAGCGACAAAACAGCTTTATAAGTTTGAGTAAAGTGGAAGAAAAAATGGTGCGATGAAGGAAAGTTTGTAGTGGGATTACAATTCTTCAGTTAGTTTAGCAGTTAAAAATAATATGCATAAAGATAAATTCAACGTATTTTTGAACGTATACCCGCCCATTACCCTTAGCCGCCCCATACGATACACACAAGCAGAAATTCAGTAGTGTTATTATAAACCAACACCTTACCAAAATAACTTACTTAATACAAAACAATGACTGTATGAGTGTATGATGGTATCATGGTTCGAAGGGGGAAATCCAGCTGACTAGGATGATCAGTTGATTGATGAAAGGTATATTTCTAGTTTTCGGTTGATACTGTACATGAGGTTTGTTGTTGGTAGCCCTAGTCTAATTTAAATCTTTTTGTTCATGAAAACCACATGTGGGGATTAAAATTCGGAGGTAGGAAACGCAAACACTACTTAAACGTGTAAAAGAAATAAAGGATAAAAGAATTTCGCGCTGGCAGCCATTGACACGGTAGCTCAATTGGCAGAGCGACGACGGGGGCGTATACCTGAGGTCGCGGGTTCGATTGCCGCCTGTGTCGAATTTTTTCTTTCCTTTATTTATTAGCCCTAGTCTAAGCCGATCGTTCCTTGAGTATTGTTGATGTTGAGTATTGTTTGAAATATTTTACTACCTAGCTACCTAGGGGCCTGAGACATACCACTTACATAAGTCATTTCAAAAAAATTGAGATTTTGAAAAATTTTGAGAAAGAATACTTAAAAAGAAGAGATAATATTATGCAATTCCTTAGAAAAGTTAAAGAATCTTTAGTTTTGGAATCAACTATCCCTTTGGTATAGTTGGGACGATGGTGATGGATTTCCAACAACATCTTAAACAATGAAATTTAAAAGCCCCATACATTAAGTCGCGTCATACGACAACCATGCAATACATAATAGAGTAATGCTAAGATGACATTACACGACAAATAATACTTCTATTAATATAATGTCTAATTTAAAAACTATATTCGAATGTATTTGTGTTTAGTTGTATACAGTGACAATATCCTATCTTTCACCTATAGGTGTACCACGAATCTGTTTTGAGCTGGAGCTTTTTCCATTATTCTATTATCTTATTCTATTAAAACAAGTCTTAATCAGATTGGAGCAAAACTGAATCTGTATAAAATATGTCCATATTTGTTTAGTGAATAACTTTAAAAAACACATCACCAACAATCCTCTTGTTCACCATATTTTCTCATGTAATCTTCTAAAAGTGGCTAACAATTCCATTCAAACGCAGCTCTAGCTATCTCTTTCAATAATTATAGCCATTAGTATAAGTAATTATTTTATATACATTTTCCACAAACAAAACGCTCCATACGTTTACAAACACCTTAAAAGAAATGTCTAGTTCTCCATATCACGAGTTGATCTGTATAATATCGTAACAAAGAAGTAATATAAAGTAACTCAGCCGTATTCACGGCACTGTCACGGAGCGCTCGAGGCAATGCGGCGCGAGACACTAAGAAATTTTTAAACGAAAACTCTCCCTTATTCATGGCGAGCGAGTTTTACTTCAAACTTTTGTCTAAGATTAAATCCGCTTCTTAGAGGCAGTTTTATTTATAAGGATTTCAGTTCAGAAGACTAGAAATGTTGGAATAAGAAATGAGAATTGTTTTTACGGAACTGTTTTGCATTTTGTTTTGTTTGTCGATCGGAAAAGTAGATTTCATACATAAATAGAAAGAAAGAAAGAAAATACGTTTATTCGCCATTGTAGGCACAAGAAAAACAATTATTTTACAAAAAAATGAATACAACACAAGACAGAGTGTACAATACACACATAGAGAGATATCATACATACATTAGAATTAGAAATTCCTCAGCCACTTTTGGAAAATTGCACGGGGAAAAGATGGTAAAATAAAGGTTGTTGGTGATGGGTCTCCAACCGCATCGCCCAAAAATCCCTTAATAGCCCCAATACCGTTAGTCGCCTCTTACGTACACCCACCGGAAGAAATGGGGTAGTGCTATTCTAAGCCGACACTACACGGAGAGATATCAGTACATACATATACCCACGCCATTAGTTCCCATTAGGGTAGGCAAAGAAGATCGATCGCCACTTTATACGAGCCTGACAAACCTTCAGTAAAGTAGATTGTCTGAATCATTAGCATTTCAATATAGTCATGGGAAGAGATAATAATTAGAGTTCAAATTTGTCCCCGCTGGGAAACTAGAGCTCCATTGGACTAGGCTAATTGGGCCAAAGTCAATCACGGGTGCTCAGTCCGGGCTGGCTCCACATTGAATACTACAATTGACAGCAGCCGGAAACAAAAGCTTTGTGTGCCTTTTGATTTTAGAATTGTCTAACTAGGGCAATTCAGTTGGAAATGTCGAAATTACATACATATACATACATATAATCACGGCTATAAATCCCTTAACGGGGTAGCCAGAGCTTTGGAATGAAAAATTCCTCAGCCACTTTTGGAAGTTGATTGGGAAAAGATGGTTATAATAAATGTTTTTGGTGACGGGTCTCCAACCACATCGCCCAAAAATCACTTAAAAAGCCCCCTATACCCTTAGTCGCCTCTTACGATCACCCACGGGTAGAAATGGGGTAGTGTTATTCTAAGCCGACACTACACGGCAAGTAAATGTTGAAATTAAAGTGTAATTATTACCAGAAACGTGTTTACAGCATACCTTTGCAGAGTTTACACCAGTGTAGGTAGCATGAGATGTGTTACTTATACTCACGCCCGTTTTTGCCATTGGGATTGGATTTTGCTGTGTAGTGTCGGCTTAGAATAGCACTACCCCATTTCTTCCGATGGATGTACGTAAGAGGCGACTAACAGTATAGGGGCTATCAAAAGATTTTTGGGCGATGCGGTTAGAGACCCATCACCAACAACCTTTATTTTACCATCTTTTTCCCAGTCAACTTTCCAAAAGTGGCTGAGGAATTTCTAGTTTCTTAGCTCTGGATACCCCTTTTAGGGATTTATAGCCGTGAGTATATATATGTATGTATGATAGGCAGAGACCAAAGATCGCCTTTGTAGGATCCTGACAAATCTCTCTGGCTTCTGTAACATTCATCATTCTTCTCATACATGCTTTTTATTCTTTTCACTACGGACTTTCGCCATCGTAAGAACGTTTTCGAGAATGAGGTGTGAGAGCGAGTATTCCACGTGAGAAGACGGAAAGATTTTGAATGAATATTTTTTTAATCCTCACTTCTCAAATGACATGATAAGCCTGTTCTGTCTATTTTATATTTAAACGATGATCCGAGTAAAAACCATATAATATAGAAATACTAATGAAATAAATAAGCTAATAAAAACAATACACCACAAAAAAAATATAATCAAAATATAAAATAATACATATGTTCATAAATGGCAAAGTCATCGGCGAACAAACATAAAAAAAAAACAGTCGAATTGAAAGCACTCCTTTTTTGAAGTCGGTTACAAACAAAACTTTATAGTTACTTGAACATCTGAATTCAACATAATTATAATGGAAATATGAGCTCACATTACGGTGACCTCCAGGTTCAACCTCATAACTAGGTACACAGTGCTTTTCCGAGCCGACATTACACAGCATACTACAGCCTATTCACGAAGAGTTACTGTTGAACGATAATGAAATACAACCCTTTATTACTTATTCAACTAATTACTAGGTTCCATTCTAGAGTAATTACTGTAATTGTAGCTGTAGTGATCCTGCGGTTGTGTGAGAATATTAAAGTCATTACGTCAAAGGTATGTAGAAGCTAAGCTAGTTGACGGCGCTTGATTTAATCCATATTGTAACCAACAAATGTATTACAAATGATGGTTATAGGACATCCTAAATATCTTTTGGTTATGTCTCGTGTCTCTCTCTCTCAAAAAGGCAGGCGTCCGAAGTATGAAGAATAAAAGAGCATGTATGAAAAGATTGATGGATGTAGACGAAGCAAGAGAGGTTTGCCAGGATCATACGAAGTGGCGATCGATAGTCTCTGCCTACCCCAATGGGAATTAACGGCGTGAGTATGTGTATGTATGTATGTAATCATGTACGTTGACTTAAAGTTATGAACTTATAACAATATAAAAAAAATATTTTTCTGCGATAAACTTCAAACTTTGTACAGTTTTTTATGCAGTTATGAACATTAGAGAGAAGGTTTATTTTTATGGGATCACTATTTAAACCTCAGCAAAGTAAATGTTCGTCGGAAGTAGGTTATAAAATTGCCTATTAATTTTGCTTAAAGGTTTTTTAAATCATTTTACTTATATTCTACGTAAATTTACGAGATAACAGAGGTTCTTCTTCAGATGTTTATTTGTTCATAATTTCTATATCTTTACAAATTATCAACATTTTGCATTATCTCAACTTGCCTTATCTGAAATGACATTCAAATCATAGCATCTGTGTCAAGGCATATTATTGTACAAATATGATGATGTTTGAATCATATTTGTAAGAGTAGCTATTTATGTCTAAAGACTTAGTAACCCTGGCATTTTTTAAGCAAATTAAGCCAATGAATACATATGTTAGTAAAGAAACGTACATACATACATACATATACTTACTCACGGCTATAATTCCCTAGAAGGGGTAGCCAGAGCTAAGGAATTATAAATTCCTCAGCCAGTTTTGGAAGTTGAGTGGGGAAAAGATGAGATTTGGTGATGGGTCTCCAACCGCATCGCCCAAAAATCCAATAAAAAGCCCCAATACCCTTAGTCGCCTTTTACGACACCCGTGGGTAGAAAGGGGTAGCGACATTCTAAGCCGGCACTACACGGCAATCTAAGCCGTCGTCTAAAGAAACGTCGGGCTTTAAAAACCATGTAATAACACGCGATCAAGTATCCGAAAATCAAAAGTTGTTATTAATGTGCAATCGCGAAAGTCATAGAGACTACTAAAAATAGTATGCTTACAAAACCACTAAAGCTAGGAAATTCTCATTGTATATCTCCTTATAAATTCAGTAATCTAATAAGTAGATTCTCGGTAATGGTTCGTAGAGTGTACTTACATCACACACTGGCTGAGTTAATAATTGATAAGATACTATTGTTTGAATCTCGGAGCTTTGTGGGGGATTAGCAGGCTGTGTGAGATGTTCATTGTTCAAATATTTGCTTGTTTCGGTATGAAAGCAGTGAAGAATCGAGTTTTATATACTATTCATTTATATTATGTTATATTTTATACTAGTGGATCGTCCCAGCTTCGCACGGGTAGCGTTGTTTTTTTAAATATCTGAGGTTTCTTTCTTCAGTCACTGCTCAAGCATTGTGAAATTCAGCGTAATGTTTTCAATTTATTAAATTTATAGCACTCCCTTAACAGTGTAGTTTGGTGATTTTGAATGCGCTTTAATGAACGGTTCAGTATTTCCGTTTAATAGCAAATTTTGCAATAAAACGCTATGAAGTATTTATAACAATCTAAAATAAATCATTACGTGTTGTAGGATGCAACTACTGGCGCCATCTAGTAGATTATATGTAAATTAGTAACGATTCGGTTTTGGTCACGGGCGCGATGGCTTATTTTATGTATAATTTCGGTGTTTCTCTACCGATTTCTATGATTCTTTTTTTATTGAATAGGTAATAATGTTATCTTTTTTAAATTAGAGATGAGTGAGAGGTTTACAAACGTAAGAGTAAACAAATATAATCAGAATGTTCCGAACTTCTAAGCTATCAGGAATTACACGTGTTATTGTGAGTCAACCGTAAAAGATAGACATAAACTGTTGAGGATTTTTTTTTAGATAATTTTATGAAGAATATTTCCGTCATACATGATTTCTATGTAAGTTTAACCATTGAGGCTGCACACGCGACGGAAGCTTAAAAAATGGAGTAACTTCTCCCGTTTTCCCAAAATTTCCCAAAATTCCCCTTTACTACTCTGCTGGGAAGTATACAAAAACCTGCGCAGGTGTATGAAGAATAATTGTACCAAGTTTCGTTAAAATCCGTCGAGTAGTTTTTGTTTCCATAAGGAACATACAAACCGACAGACAGACAGACAGACAGACAGACAGACAGACAGACAGACAGACAGACAGACAGACAAAAATTTTACTGATTGCATTTTTGGCATCAGTATCGATCCCTTATCACCACCTGATAGTTATTTTGAAAATATATTTCATGTACAGAATTGACCTCTCTACAGATTTATTATAAGTATAGATTACTGCACCAACAGTCAAAAAAACTAAATTTGATATTATGTTTTTAATTAACCTATTTTTTACCGTTCAAAAATTGACTGGAATGGACTTTAAGTGAAAAAATCGTCAATCGTAAGTGCATATATATACACATTTTGTGTATGTTTGTATGAGTCTACGTACAAAGGTCACGGCTATAACTTGCAAAAAGAGTGGGGAGGACGTTGAGTGGAGAAAAGCTTGTTAAATATAAAATGGATAATGGTGGGTCTCCCTGCCTGATCAGCCAATAATCACTTAAAGTCTCCATTACCCTTGTAATTTTCACAACACTCATGAGAAGAAATGAATTGGTCATATTCTAAGCCAAGACAGCACATTAATAGCATGTTTATTAAAAATTTACGAAGAGTTTTCTTTCCTATTTCTGTCTTTCCAATACCATATATGACCAAAATTGTGGCAGTAATATCAAATTTTCGACAAGTGGGCTAGCTTTATATTAAATATTACTGGACTATAGAACATCTGTCTACAGTTAAAAGTGTCGCACCTATTTATGATGACTAAATATACTTTTCTTCCACTTTTTGTTCATGAATAAATTAGTCATTATAAACTATACAATAAGGTGTGGTCTGGACTACGAAAGCTTTTGATAGAAACTAATGTAATTGTATAAATTGCTACTCAGGAATACATTATAATGATTTTTCAATTATGTTATTCTGATATTAAGAAACACCTTTGATGACATCCTAGAAAAACACACTTTTCAAGCTCTGACTAAACTATCTTAGAAATAATAAGCGCGATCGTATAAATGTAGCTTATTCTCAGAAATCTGCTGCTCCACAAATAAAACCATTGGAAATCAAAAAATCAAATCAGGAATCCGCACACATTAGCATAATCCGTAACTTTGCCGCGCTATATCTGAGTGAGTGATTTGCAAGTCAAATGGGACATGCAATTGAATTTTCAATTTCGTAATTGTTCCTACGATTGTGGCAGAAGCGCGTCTGAAATCGGGACTACACATACACTTTATCGTGAAAGATATTTAAGTATTTGACGCATTTGTACTATGATAAATCATAGATATTTTAATATAAGGTCAAATATCTGTTAAGAACGTAATACCCAAAGAGATGTTCTACCTTTCGCTGGAGCTTCAAAATCTATGATTTCTATTTAGAATTGATTTATAATCGATGTGTTTAAGCTCATACGTATTATATTGTGAAATACATGTTTTAAATATATTATACATGCAGTATGAAGAATAAAAGAGCATGTATGAAAAGATTGATGGATGTGAACGAAACCAGAGAGGTTTGCTAGGATCGTACAAAGTGGCGATCGATAGTCTCTGCCTACCCCAATGGGAACTAACGGCGTGAGAATATGTATGTATGTACATGTTTTCCGTATGTCGACGGCTACCCCAGCGTCTTTGAACACTGATTTTACCCAGATGTGCTATCCTGTAATCTTCTAAGTCTCTCTCCTCTATAAATACTCTACTCCTAAGGGTATCTCCTATCCAAAATAAACAAGTGTTAGTTAAAAAAATATGTCTGATGCGTTCGGCTTCAACCATGTTAATTTATTTTTCGTAAAGAAATCGTTACCTTAAGCTATACAGTTCCTCAAACAAGAAAGTATTATATAATTTAATATTTTTGACATGAATGCCTCATGTGGGGATTATTACTCATAAATAAAAGATGTTATTAAAGGAAAGAAAAATTTCGACACTGGCGGGGTTCGAACCCGCGACCTTCGGGTATACGCCCCCGTCGCTCTGCCAACTGAGCTACAGTGTCAGTTGGCATCCAGGGCGAAATTTCTCTATCCTTTGTTTCTTTTTTAATAACATCTTTTTTTTATGAGTAATAATCCCCACATGAGGAATTCATGTCAAAAAACATTAAATTATGTGATAGTTAGGCGTTTCCAACATTTGCATTCTATCTGAAAAGGTAGACAAGTGGCCGTCCGAATTAGTTAAAATTCGGAGGTAGGAAACGCAAACACTACTTGAACGTGTAAAAAAGAAACAAAGGATAGAGAAATTTCGCGCTGGATGCCAACTGACACTGTAGCTCAGTTGGCAGAGCGACGGGGGCGTATACCCGAAGGTCGCGGGTTCGAACCCCGCCGGTGTCGAAATTTTTCTTTCCTTTAATAACATCTTTGATTTATGAGTAATAATCCCCACATGAGGAATTCATGTCAAAAAACATTAAATTATGTGATAGTTAGGCGTTTCCAACATTTGCATTCTATCTGAAAAGGTAGACAAGTGGCCGTCCGAATTAGTTAAAATTCGGAGGTAGGAAACGCAAACACTACTTGAACGTGTAAAAAAGAAACAAAGGATAGAGAAATTTTGCGCTGGATGCCAACTGACACTGTAGCTCAGTTGGCAGAGCGACGGGGGCGTATACCCGAAGGTCGCGGGTTCGAACCCCGCCAGTGTCGAAATTTTTCTTTCCTTTAATAACATCTTTTATTTATAAGAAAGTATTATACCGTAATTGTTTAGCTTATTTAAATTCTAAAGCGAATTCCATTCGAGCATATTCTTTGTTTTCAGGAATAAGTTTATTCCATGAATAAACCTGATCACCCGTACTTGAATGAACTAGCGAGAAACCATTTAAGGAAAAGTTCAGAATAATTAAGAAAATAAAGAAAGAAAAGAAAATCTTTATTCGCTGCTGCATTTTAACTTAATACTATGGATACAAACACATAAAACATGTTTAAAAAACCAAAAAAACAACATAAAGATCTTAAAATATAAAAAAAGCATGCAAACTAATTCCTATCTATAATTGGTGCATTATATATGCATTATTACTTGATGTGAATATCCGCACTGATCTGCCGACCCGCAAATGGCCAGCATGGCGGACTATGACCAAATCACCCTATATTATACAGGGTAGTCTCGAGCCCCTTGGTGGGGACATATATGGGCTGTGAGAGACGAGAGAAATATCCATAAGTTGGCTAAGTGAAATACAAAAAAAAACAGTCCACGTTTATTTAGATAAGTTATTTTATTCTTAACATTATTTCCTTATTAAATACATACATACATACATACATATACTCACGCCGTTAATTCCCATTGGGGTAGGCAGAGACTATCGATCGCCACTTCGTACGATCCTGGCAAACCTCTCTTGCTTCGTCTACATCCATCAATCTTTTCATACATGCTCTTTTATTCTTCATATTTCGGACGCCTGCCTTTTTGAGCACACTTTCAATTTGGTCCAAGTGTGTCTTTCGTGGCCGTCCTCTACTAACATTACCTTCCACATTAGCTCTATAGATACCTTTTACCAATTTCCTATCATCCATCCTCTCGATGTGCCCAAACTTATTAAATATAGCAAACAATAGAACTATGATATATTTAACGTATATGGCAAGGATTTAAGGGCATTATGTTAGTTATTATGATAATAGATTTGCCACTTTTCTCATGATAAATGAACTGATGTAGCAATGACGCCCTTAAAAGAAAATAAAAAGAACTATAACGAGTTTTACTCAGAAGATTTTGTCTTTCCACAAAACTTCGGAACAAAGCTGCGATAAAAGTTATAAGTAATTAATATTATAACAGAAAAGTGTCTTCTTTTGTTTTTGCAACTTTTCTTTATCAGATTTATGTTACAAATATAACGTTAAAAAAACAAGTTAAAGTTGAAAATGTCAAGAGTGCTTTTCAATAGTGTACCAATATATACCTTTTAATAGGCAAATAAAATAAAAGCACCCATTTAAAAAAAAAAAAAGCGGGATGAAGAGTATGAAATATTCATTTTAGTTTTTACTTCCGTCTACTTTTACCGTTAATTGTAAATCATCTTGGATTGGATTTATTAATCTTTTCTTAGAATATAAAGCATTAAACCATGTTAAGTGGCAGTAACTTATATTTGTATCCACTGAAGTGGATTTTATTATAATTTGGGAATAATTCTGCCAACCAAAACTCCGTAATTTAATGACATATTCATATTATCCTGCAGATTCAAAGGACTTCCTACCTTTATGAAGCCGGCTTCAATTATTAACACGTTATTCATGATTGACAACAAAACATATTAACATTACAAAATCAATAGTTCTAGTTTATTAGTTGCAAGCAAACATCGTTCATGTGTGCTCGAGATAGTGTTACAAGGCTGTCACGCTTCGGAGTTGCGACAGACATTATCTTCTTACTAAATAATTGTACGCAATTTATTACATTCACAATGCTTCTCTGAATAATGGATACTGTAAATAAGGTGCCGGGAAAAGGGATGAAAGGAACTGTTTTGGGAATTCCAAATGGAAATTCACTTTTATCTATACTAATATTATAAAGCTGAAGAGTTTGTTTGTTTGAACGGTAGGATCTCAGGAACTGCCCAATCAAATTGAAAAATTATGTTTGTGTTGGATAGTCCATTTATTGAGGAAGGTTTTAGGCTATATATCTTCACGCTGTGACTCTCAGGAGCAAACTATCAGCGAATAATGTTGCAAAAACGGGGATAATTATTCATACTTTAAGGCTTCCGTGGTGTGCGGTTCGTAAAAGGTTTAAGTTACCCAAAAAAAATGTACTTAAGAATTATTTTTCTTTAAATTATCTAAAAAACTGTCCGCTACAGTATATGTCTACCCTTTAAGATTGACTCACTATAACCATTTTTATGGTAAACAAATTTGGTCGAATTTAATGCATTATTGCCAATTATTTGCCATAATATTTTATCAACATAATATTAATCCTTATCCAAACTAATATGTTGTTGATTAGGAGTATTTAATTGCGAACAAAATTGTGCTTGACATCACTTAATTTAAATTAACATCTTAGGACATAATACAATTTTTAAATTACTCCGTGACAAAATTGACAAGCGTGAATGAAGCGCACGACAAGACGCTGCGCTGGCCGGCGAGCGAGGTGACCCGCGCGAGAAGCTTATGTTTAAGCCTTATCCTGTTAATATTATAAATATGAAAGTTTAGATGTTTGTGTGTTTGTAGCTAAATGAAGCCTAATTCACAGAACGTATTTAAAATTAAATTAAGAGGAAGCTAGGTAATGATCCCAATTAACACAATAGGACACTTTTTATCCCAGAAAAATTAAGAGATCAATCAATTTTCTTCAAAAATGCCCAAACTGACTGACTGACTTAGAATCAATGCTCAGCCGAAACTACTATACTTATAAACTTTAAATTTATAAAGTGAGAAAAATGCGAGGACACTTTGAAAAACACCTTTTTTTCTCATCGCATGAGACCTCAACGGGTCAGGTAAATATTTCAGTTTGGCGTCGTGAATGTCTACACTTTTGACAGTACGAAGTCTGTGGGGTCAGCTAGTTAACAATAAGACTTATGCAAATTTAAATCTAAATATATTTACATTCATGTTGCCATTTGAAATGTTAATATTGTTATAACAATAACTCAGAAAGAAAGTCGTCAAAATAATCCTAATTTTTATGAATCTTAAATATGTTGTTACGACATGATAGTCCAGTGGGTAGAACACCCGCCTGAAAACAGAAGGGCGTGAGTTCCAATCCTGGGTCGTGCCTACACCAATTTGTCTTTTATAAAGTCATATGTGTGGTTAATTTATCATGGTTGTTAACGGTGAGGGAAAACATCGTGAGGAAACCCACATAACTAAGTCGTACTTAGTCATGTGACAGTGTGTTCGTACAAAAACGGCGATAGGCCTGCCCCCTATCACGTGAGTACACTGTCCAAGCAAAACGTCGGTACCTTCTCTGGACACTAGATGGCGCTGCCATGTGAGTTCAGAAGTATTGGTACCTCTGCCAACCCCTTCGGGGATAAACGGCGTGAACGTTTATGTTATGTTTAATATGTTTCATCATTCATCCCCAACCACCTTTATTTTACCATCTTTTCCCCACTTAACTTTCCAAAAGTGGCTGAGGAATTTTTGATTCCTTAGCTCTGGGTACCCCTTCTAGGGATTTATAGCCGTGAGTATATGTATATGTATGTATGTATGTTAAATATGTTTAATTGCTATAATAGTTTTTATAATTACTTAATCCCAAATTTAACATCTACTTGTCTTTTTTTAATATAATATTACTTTTTAAATTGATTAATTCCTACAAAATATAAACTTAAAATACCAAAAATACGGAATCCTACATAAAGTATATTAGTAATAAAACTAAGAAACAAGTTACCCAACTGTAATTGAACATTTTCCGATCCATCAACATCATAGCGGATGATCTCGAACAAATCAAAGAAAGAACACAGCAACAATTTCTTGGGTGAACCGAGAAAAATCAATCAAGTTGGGCAGTTTCTTCAAACTAAAGATTCACGGGCCAGTATATTGAGCGAAGCGATTTTTAGATGTACCAAAATATATATTTGGTTTGTAACTTGTATTGTTGTGGCATCTTAGAATAGCACTACCTGATCCCCCCTTTGATAATGTTGCATGAGGATAAGATTTATTTTAGAGCAATTTCCGCAAATCGTGCGGCTAATTAATATTTTATTTCGTGTTACTGTCATTTACTGCTACTGTAACTTTTATCCAACTTTACTTGGAATCATTCTCGGGTATATCTCTCAAAGCATTTGTATTCCGCATTAACATTAAATAATACATGTAGTTTCTTATATGCCGAGTTTCATGGTTGTATGTAACCTAATAAATAAAGAATAAATAAAGGAAAGAAAAATTTCGACACAGGCGGGACTCGAACCCGCGACCTCGGGTATACGCCCCGACGCTCTGCCAATTGAGCCACCGTGTCAATGGCTGCCAGCGCGAAATTCTTCTATCCTTTATTTCTTTTACACGTTTAAGTAGTGTTTGCGTTTCCTACCTCCGAATTTTTACTAATTCGGAAGGCCACTTGTCTATCTTTTCAGATAGAATGCAAATGTTGAAAACGCCTAATTATCACATAATTTAAATCTTTTTGTTCATGAAAACATCATGTGGGGATTATTACTAATAAATAAAGAATAAATATTATTTTATAAACACTCTTTATTTATTAGTAATAATTCCCACATGAGGTTTTCATGAACAAAAAGATTTAAAAAAAAAATATGTAACCTAGTTTAAAATTAAGTAAAACCCATTTTTGCTATACTTTAAACTTGGAAGATAACACAGGCGGCAAAATAATATCAATACCGTAAACGTAGTCATTTCCAACATTACATTACATGCACCTGAGGCCCTGCTTGAACATTCAGCTTAAGTGAACCTATAAAACTGGTGTTACACTTATATTAATTGATAATGTTAGTAAAACACTTTGTCATGAGGTTAAGCAAGGAAATCAGATATACGTTTTGGATTTAGTTATAATTATAAAGAATAATAACGGAGCAGTTAATAGCCTAATGCCAAATTAATACTTATATAGTAAATTTATAGTAATACATTGTACCTTCGCTTATTTAAGGCAACGAATTTTGAGTGTGCTGATGGTGAATGAGAACAGATTTAATGTAGTATAGGTGCGGTCCATCAGTATAACAAAAGGTATGTGATCGGGTGAGAATTAGTGTGATTCGTAGAGAGTGCGATGTAAAACAGGAAGTAAAAGTGCATACTTATACTCACGGCTATAAATCCCTAGAAGGGGTAGCCAGAGCTAAGGAATTATAAATTCCTCAGCCACTTTTGGAAAGTTGAGTGGGGAAAAGATGGTGAAATAAGGGTCTCCAACCGCATCGCCCAAAAATTCCTTAAAAGGCCCAATACCGTTAGTCGCCTCTTACATACACCCACCGGAAGAAATGGGGTAGTGCTATTCTAAGCCGACACTACACAGCATGATGAGGAAGTAAAAGTAAATTGATGAAAGAATTTATAGAGCCAATGTAAAATCCAATGTCAATAACGAACTACCACCGAGGACTCATTTATATCAAATATATCATGTGCTCAAACGGCAGGTATCTAAAGTGTGTAAAATAAAATAATAAAAGGGCATTATTGAATAGGTTGATGAGGTTTGGCAAAAGTGGCGATCGAAAGTTTTTTCCTACCCCAATGGTAACTAACGTCGTGAGCATATGTATGTATAAAGTACATGTATTTGTATGCCAGTGCTAGTTGCAACTAGCTTATTCAAATCCTATAGATTGTAATAACTAGATTACTGAGTAAACAAAAAAATAAAGATAATTTCATTTCATTAAATCGTCTAGTCTCTACTAATGGCTAAACGAGAATTTCATGGAAGCACTGTGGACATAAACCGCTTCAGAAACCTTTACTAATTGTTAAAGTTTTTCGAAGGAAGGAACATGAAGACGAGGAAAAGTTTGTCTTTGTTCTATTAATTTTAACAATTTGCTGACTAAGTGTTTCTTTTGTTAGAAGGTAATTAAATCTGAACCTATAACATGTCAAAGTTTCTTCAAATTAAGATAGACTTTTTGAAATTTACAAACTATTTACTAGGTTGGCATGGGACCGTAGGATGCCAATAAAAGGAGCGAAGCGAGCAATTGCCTGACTCTCAGATATTACTTATCGTTGAACGATTTATTCTACAAATATCTCAACACGCGTTGCTAAGCAATTGCTGACTTGCTGTTCCAAAACTTGTTGCCAAATATAAAATATGCTACTTAAAGCAAACACTTTGAATAGCATACTCGAAATGATTGACTTGTTACGTTAACATTATCGATTTCGAAATAATAGTTTTTCAATGAAATTACTAAACGGTCCTGGGCCAGGATTTCTGTCATAAAACACAAATATAGCGAATAAGACCAAAACGAAACTATTAACAAAGCTATTGCATGACTCAGTGAGCTGAAATACGAAATGAAACGCTTTCAACCGCAATATTTCCGCATCGTAAAACTACGGGTCAGAAACTGCACACCGCCACGTATAAATACGAAATGATACGTTTGCTCTTCTTATATGGAACACACGAATGCGGTAGAACGCCGCATTTTATAATGTTTTCAGTTTGAAACATGAAATTTATTGAACTAAATTACGAATCAACATGCATATACTTGCATGCAGTGCTGTGTAGAGTCGGCTTAGAATAGCACTACCCCAATTCTTCCGGCGGGTGCTTCACGCGAACATATGTGAGACTACAAAGCATTTTTTTTAGTTAGTGCTGATTTTTAACGGTATTTAAACGATACTTGAGGCTCGTTTTGATGTATTGACCAGCTTTAAAAAGAACAGCTTTATTTTTTCACATATTTATTGATTTGGTGGTATAAGCTCTTACAGTTCCACATTGATATTTGGAATAAAAGCCTCACTCCTAATCTATTTATCTACCTATATACCCATGCTCACTTCGAGTAAGCTTGGTATAATTAATTTAGACTTGAAATGTAGAAGGTATATGGAAAGCCTATTCCAAACGATGTTCTGCTCATTACCATTTACGTGCAGTATTTTGGTGCGGATTAAGGCTCGTAGCTTCATATTGATCAGCATAGATAGTATTAGCGACATTTTAACTAGATATCGCGTGGTATAACAGCCATCTCTTTCGCACTTACTTAGTGGCGTATACTCGTACTGTATCATTTAGCCGATTTCCTGACGATAAAACAGCGCTTATGATGGGTCTCCTGATAATCGTTAGGACCATCCCCATTCATTTTACACGCTTTACATAACATAACATAACATAAACGTTCACGCCGTTTATCCCCGAAGGGGTTGGCAGAGGTACCAATACTCCTGAACTCACATGGCAAGCGCCATCTAGTTTCCAGAGAAGGTACCCACGTTTTGCTTCTTTAGACAGTGTACTCACGTGATAGGGGGCAGGCCTATCGCCGTTTTGTACGAATACACTGTCACATGACTAAGTACAACTCAGTCATGTGGGTTTCCTCACGATGTTTTCCCTCACCGTTAGCAACCATGATAAATTAACCACACATATGACTTTAGAAAAGACAAATTGGTGTAGGCCCGTCCCAGGATTGGAACTCACGCCCTTCTGTTTTTCGGGCGGGTGTTCTACCCACTGGACTATCATGTCGCTACACACGCTTTACACGCTTTATTAACATATTTACATCCCATTGCATAACGAATACGGATAAAATTTGAATCGGTGTAAAAATATAAACAACGTGATTAATTAATTGCTGGGTAGTGCCGGCTTAGAATGGCACTTCCCCATTTCTTTAGGTGGGTGTACGTAAGAGGCGACTAACGGTATTGGGGCTATCAAAGGAATTTTTGGGTGGTGCGGTTGGAGACCCAGCACAGCCGTGAGTATATGGATGTACTCGTATGTATGTGATTGATATAGAAAGTAGGAGATGAATGTTTATGGGCCCAAAAATGATTAACAACGTCATTGCTAGGAATATAGCTGACTGTGGTTGTGATAGGTAGTAAATTGAAATTAAATAGCCATTGAAATAATTATTATGGTAGGTTGCAGATCCCTGAAAACATCCTGTTTTTACATCGCATTACATCTCTTAGCAGTCTTTGATCAATGTTGTCACTGTCCCAGACCCCTGAGTAAGATCTACAAAGTATTCTAAAGCAATATGATTTAGAATTCTTTGGTGGTATTTTACAAGGATCCGATTATAAAAATCTTTAAATGCTCTTTAGCTTAAAAGACATTTTTTTTTGCGTTTTAGACTTATTTTTGGTTTTAAAATTTTGTGAAGTATGAGTTTGACCACAATGTATATAAAATATCGCCCTTTAATGTCCTCAACTTATTTAGACTTAAATATAAAACTAAACATCTAAAATATGTTTAATATAGCTTCTTCCACTAAAAATTTATACCCGCTTAACTGATCCATTTTTTTATTCTCAGTTCAAATATATTTCTGTTGTTGGCATGATGCGGCTTTTGAAAGCATAATACATGGACATACTATGTGTATAAACTGAAAGTAAAGTGTTCATAAAACAACGGTGAAATAGCTTTCATGAAAACGGAATTTCAATATTTTATAAACGGAATTGTTTGGAGTAAAGTTAGATAAAATTGTATCATAAAATATCAGATGACCTTATGGTCTTATAAAAAACTAATAATAAGCGGCCTTTTTTTTCTTTCTTTTCTTTCATCCATTCTGATATATTGTCAATCTGTATCTCATCTATGTATTATAAAGTAAAGTGTTCATAAAACAACGGTGAAATAGCTTTCATGAAAACGGAATTTCAATATTTTATAAACGGAATTGTTTGGAGTAAAGTTAGATAAAATTGTATCATAAAATCTCGACCTCAGAAGCATTAGGTCGGATGTGCAAGTACGTCAAAAATGGTTTATTAATCCAATGAACTCAGTTTTTTCAGCTCTTTCCGTCGATCTGACTCTCATATTCCTATCTTAACTCGTTGCTAAATTACCACACATGCATAAGGTCGTATGTCAACTATTTTCGCATTCTGGAGAAGCATTTGGTTGTAACGTTAAATTTGACCTTTTGCCATTTAAGAAATATCATAAAAATAAGTCGTATCAATAGTTACGGATTTCTGCCTTAAACTAAATTATGCTCAGACTAACTCTGTATATTCGCTTACGATATTATGCTTCGGTAAGTTTTGTACTACATTATATTTGTATTTCGAGATACAACTTTATGCCTCCCAAAAAAAACAATACTTAAAGTGTAAGCTAACATACGACTTTATGCTTCGCATGCATTATCAATAGATTAGTTTTGTATCTTAAGGTACAACGTTATGCTTGGGACGTCATGAATATTTTGTGTTGTTTTTCAAATGTATTTGCAGATACAACTTAATGTTACTATAAAATTGTAACTTTTACCTACAAAACTTTACGGAAATTGAGATCCGTCGGTTTCGTCACCCTTAAGAAATGCTCGGGCTTGCTCATATTAAGACTACCGACCAAGGTCGTGGTAGCAGCAGCGCAGCGGTGCGCTTTTGAGTAATAGTTACCGGCACGCGCGCAGAGGACTTAAATAATTCATTTTAAATCTTTTTCTTAATAATCATAGGCTATAAGGTGCTATATAATAATTCCTGTGAAGTTTAAATAATCCATACTACGTGTTTCTTTTATAAAATGGATGAAGTAAACCATGTAAGTACCTACAAACTATTACCTCGTTTTACAAATATTTCAACTTTTTATAAATTGTTTATATGATAGGCTTTTATACTTTTGTAGACTTTTATAAAATTGAAATGGTCCCTTTGTATTTTTTTGCAGAATGAAGAGTTTGCTCAGTTACTTTTGAAGAGAAAAAAAAGTTGACAAGTGCGAGTTAAACTCGCGTGAAGAGGGTTCCGTACGATTTACCATGTTATTTTAATATCATGGACTTCTTATAGGTTTCCCTATTATCTATAAGGAGAAAACTATTTTCTGTATTTTTTTCAAAATTTTAGGTTCAG
This sequence comes from Bedellia somnulentella, assembly GCA_963576735.1. Taxonomy (NCBI): domain Eukaryota; kingdom Metazoa; phylum Arthropoda; class Insecta; order Lepidoptera; family Bedelliidae; genus Bedellia; species Bedellia somnulentella. Next base: position 17,133,294 of record OY755176.1, on the reverse strand, counting down.
TAGTTTTAGAGATAAGGGGGGGGGGATGGTCAATTTTCGTCTATTTTCTTGAATAACTTGGAAACTATTTATTTTAAAATTACAAAAAAATACATTTAAAATCTCCTCAACAAGACATACATACATACATACATACATATACTCACGGCTATAAATCCCTAAAAGGGGTAGCCAGAGCTGAGAAATTAGAAATTTCTCAGCTACTTTTGGAAGTTGAGTGGGGAAAAGATGGTAGAATAAAGGTTGTTGGTGATGGGTCTCCAACCGCATCGCCCAAAAATCCCTTAAAAAGCCCCAATACCGTTAGTCGCCTCTTACGTACACCCACCGGAAGAAATGGGGTAGTGCTATTCTAAGCCGACCTACACAGCAGACAACAAGACCTTTCATTTAATATGCCTCACGATGCAGTTTTTTTTTATTTTCCCCTTTCCTGGTAATCTATCTATTATCGAATGAATATCCTCTGCCAAAACTTTGTGCTGTTTATGTAGGCAGCTGGAATTTATCTCTTTATGGCCAAGTGTTTCTTCATTCAATGGATCTGTCTAATATTGCATTGTTTTGATAATTACAGTGACAATTTGCTCAATAAAACTACAATAAATTAATTTAATAACGGTAGCGCAGCATTTTTGAGAGATTTTTATAGCTGTGAGTAAAGGTATTGATAAACAAGGTTTGAACTGTAATTACTTATAATTTAATATATTTTTTGTTCATGAAAACCTCATGTGGGGATTATTACTAATAAATAAAGAATTAATAAAGGAAAGAAAAATTTCCCCTATGTATACGCCCCCGTCGCTCTTGCGCGGGTTCGAATCTCGCCGGTGTGTCGAAACAATTAATCCAAACAATTAACCACAAATTTCTTCTCAAGGGGCACAAACATATGGAAGTAGACCAAGTGCATTCCCAAATAGAAAGAAAAAATAAATACTCTTAAAACCATGGAGATTGCGATTCCGAGGGAGTGGTCGCAGTTCATAAGAACCTGTAGTGGTTTAAAAGAAAATTTCTGGTTTACGATTTGGAGTTCAGTCATTTCAAAGATTTCACAACTTTACATAAAAAGAACGCTTCGCATATTTTGAGAAAAACAAATATTGATGGATATGATTTTAGGATTTCTGAGTATGTTTGGCTGCAGTTAAGAAAGGAAATCCCTGGGATTTTACATTATAAAACAAATTTTGAAGAAGAATTTTTGCAGGTTTCTTTTTTACAAACTGCTAACTATATCGTATATCCAGACCACTTGCAATAACCGAGATACACTCAAAACGCAATATCAGAAGCAAAATATCGCAATTTACTAAAACTTCTTGAGTGGGTACCTAAGGAATACCATACATTTTATAAAGACTTACCATATAATGACGAATAGACTGATTTTCCAGAGACGATAGATCAAGATAGATAGATAGATCAAGTAATAGGTAATGTTTTCGCAGAACTGTTTTCAATTGCTTTGGATACGATCTCATTGCTAAGATTTTTTATTTAACATAAACACTTTTGTTTCTTTATCATGTATAAGTTTTTTAATACATTTTTTCGAGTATAGTTGAAAAACCTACTGATTAAGCTTTAAGATTAGAATATTATAAATTCAGGTTTTATTAATAAACCTGATACCCACCATACTTTCCATCCAGTAGATATAATAGATATTGCAGTTTTTTTATTGATTGTTATTTTTAGAGGTTAAGAAGCAAAGCTAATATTTTATGTTGTCTTTTTTCATTTGATGAATGATACTTTTCGGTAATTATGTTCCCTATTAAAATGCTGATTATGCCTACTAAATAAATAGTTAAGAGAATGATACAATAGCAGTTCGTTTTTCTACAAGTAACCTATAACCATGATGGATAGCAGGATCTAACAAGGTGGCTGTTGATAGTCTCCTTTTAAAACTAATGCGATGCATGATGATGATGTCAGCACTTAATGTGAAACCAGATATTTAGATAAGTAAAGAAGAGATATTATCTTTAGTCATAAAATACTTTTGAAATATGGACGCAAGAGTATATTATATTGGGTTTTAGTTACTATTATTTAGCCTTAGATAATACGAACCGACTTCCGATCATTTTCAGTGAGCACACGTAATCTTGTACCTCTACTTAAATGCGTAACAGTAAGACAAGTAAGGTAGTGGTAAATGATCGTACGTTACAAGTATGTTTTCATGTAGTCAAAGCTAAGTCGTATGTTAATATACACCTCGTGATTGTGACACAAAATCTTGAAAAAATTCCAACATAAAGTTGTATCTCAGATACAACTGGGTAAATGAAGAAAAAATCATAATATTCCGAAGCATAAAGACGTATCAGGACTTTTTTTACATAAACTGTTTTTTTGCATAATTTCTGTAACAATCGTACAAAATAATAAGAGTACTGTGTAGATGGACAGTTATGTTATTGAGAAAGTTAAAAATATTCACTAAATTCCCCCAGAATACTGAGAAAACAGACCGAATAAAATGACAAATTTCTTTTCGCTCTCCTGAAAAGTAGCCAAAAAGCACATAAGACCTTATGCTTCTGAGGTCGAGAAATATCAGATGACCTTATGGACTTATAAAAAACTAATAATAAGAGGCCTTTTTTGTTTTTTTTTCCTCCATTCTGAGATATTGTCAATCTGTATCTCATCTATGTGTTATAAATAGTAAGAATGCTTTTAAGCGCAAGCTTAAAAGCTACTTGCTAGCCCAACAGAATCCTTCTTCTTAAATCCAGCTCCTGGGCCTATATCCTATTCCTTTTACAAACGTTATAAATATTTAAAATACATATAGTAGTATATGTATATATTTGTATGTATGTTCTCTAAATAAGTATGTTTATACATGCGAGATAATATAAGTATGTGTATCTATATCTATACTAATATTATAAAGAGGAAAGGTTTGATTTTTTGTTTGTTTGTTTGAATTGAATAGGCTCCAAAACTACTGGACGGATTTGAAAAATTCTTTCACTGTTTTGATGCTACACTATTCCCGAGTGACATAGGCTATATTTCATTCTCAAAAAAATTAGGGATCCTTACGTAAACTTCAAAAATGTAACCCAAGGTGTTAAAAAAATACCAAAAAAAATCCTTACATCGCGTGCGCTGCGAAAAATATTGACAATAGAATAAAATTATGTTCTACAATTTTATAGAACACATCATTATCTAAAAATAATGCCACTACAGCATGTCTCTAACTATTATAGTTATCTCACAACAAGCGTCATTATATAAAATTATTTAAAAATTAAATTAAAATCATACATACATACATACATATACTCACGGCTATATTTCCCTAGAAGGGGTAGCCAGAGCTAAGGAATTATAAATTCCTCAGCCACTTTTGGAAGTTGAGTGGGGAAAAGTTGGTAAGAATAAAGGTTTTTAGTGATGGGTCTCCAACCGCATCGCCCAAAAATCCCTTAAAAGCCCCAATACGTATACCCACCGGAAGAAATGGGGAAGTGCTATTCTAAGCTGACACTACACAGTAATCATATCATAGTTTAAGAAAAAAAATAGTACTAAATTAATTTAGCTATATATTTAAGATTGATGGATGTAAACGAAGCTAGAGAGGTTTATCAGGACCGTCCGAAGTGGCGATCGATAGTCTCTGCCTACCCCAATGGGAACTAATGGCGTGAGTATATGTCCAAAATATGTACTACAATTTTATAGAACACATCATTATCTAAAAAAAATGCCGCGACAGCATGTCTCTAACTATTATAGTTATCTCACAACAAGCGTCATTATATAAAATTATTTAAAAAATAAATTAAAATCATACATACATACATACATATACTCACGGCTATATTTCCCTAAAAGGGGTAGCCAGAGCTAAGGAATTAAAAATTCCTCAGCCACATTTGGAAAGTAGAGTGGGGAAAAGATGGTAAAAATAAAGGTTTTTGGTGATGGGTCTCCAACCGCATCGCCCAAAAATCCAATAAAAAGCCCCAATACCCTTAGTCGCCTCTTACGACACCCGTGGGTAGGAAGGGGTAGCGACATTGTAAGCCGGCACTACACGGCAAATTAAAATCCTGATTTAGAAAAGGCTCTTTATTTGTACCTATCTAATCCTTATAAAAAAACGTATATATTATTTCAGACTACTTCAATACACTTATATTACTTTTTGAATTATTCGATTCGAACATTCCATTCGAAAGTTATCTCGAATTAAAAAAATAGATAAATTCCGCTCGGTTAGCTATGCATAGTAAGTTGTTGCAGGCGTCACGAAGGGGTACGGGAGGGAAGTCAATATCACGAGATAACCTTGCCGCGCGGCTCAGTCGCGCGGTCGGCTCCCTACGTAGCGGTCGTGTGCGAAATCAATAAAATTGAACCTGTACATTTTGTCGCTTAATAATTCGTTTAGGAGGTAACTAAACCCGTCCAAAAAGTTATATCTAGACATTTATATATATTGTAGGTACATTTAGTTATCCTAATAAATAAGTGATTTACATAGTTTTTTTTTTTATTTTTAAAAAAGTCATATAAGTAAGTAGGTATAATTGTACATAAAGTTTTCCCAATAAATAAGTGATTTAAATAGTTTTTATGATTTCCAATTTCATTTTATAAATAGGTAGTAGTTGTAGACTATAGCAGTAGCTAGCTAAGCTAGCAAATGTTTTAGTGCAAAGGAATTTTGTCTTTTGTCATTTTAAAATGCCTAAAAGATCTAGATCACAACTTTCTAGGAATAGTTCCCAGGCAAGGGCATTAAAAATACGTCGAAAGGGAGAATCTTCATCACAAACTGAAAATCGTCTGTCAAATCAGAGAGAATATGCGTCGCAATCGCGTGCCAGAGAGTCGAGTATCGAGCGTTCGCAACGGCTTGCTGAACAAAATGTTAGAACCGCTCAAGTGCGCGCGCGAGAGTCCAGTCTTGAGCGTTCACAGCGCCTCTCTGACCAAAATGTGAGAACCTCTCGAGTTCGCGCGCAAGAGACCAGTCTTGAGCGTTCGCAGCGCCTAGCTGAACAAAATTTAAGAACCTCTCAAGTTCACGCACGAGAATCGAGTACTGTTCGTTATCAGCGGATTGAAGAGCAAAATAATAGAAATATACAAGCTCGCACTAGGGAATCAAGCTCTGAGCGTTCACAACGCCTTCAAGATCAGAGAGAACGACAACAGACGTCAAGAGCTAGAATTCGTAATCGAGTTTTAGCTCACAGTAACAGATCGGCTTTTAGATACGATCCTCAGATTGATTATGCTCAACAGACTTCCGTTCAAATCGGCGACATGAATAAGATCTGTCTTAAATGTTCTGCCAAAAAATGGGCCGATGAACCTAATGGCATGTGCTGTGCTTCTGGAAAAGTTAGTCTCCCAGATGTTCAGGAACCGCCAGAGCCAATTAAAAATCTTTTGACTAATAATCATTCGCTATCTAAACATTTTATAACCAACATCCGCAAATACAATAGCCTTTTTCAAATGACTTCGTTCGGCGCCAAAGAAATAAGAGAAGGAAATTTTATGCCAACTTTTAAAATTGAGGGACAGGTATATCATCTTATTGGTAGCCTTTTACCACCATCTGGCCAAAATCCACAGTTCTTGCAGATATATTTCATTTCAGACGCAGATCAGTTATCGTTGAGATCAAACATAGCTCCAACGCTTAAAATTGATTTAATTAACGAACTACAGACCACACTGAATAGCCACAATGCGTATATACGATGCTTTAAACAAAACTTAGAACGTAACTCTTCGGATAATTTAAAGTTAATAATTCATTCCGATCGCCCACAACCACAACAGACAGCACACCCGGGTAGATACAACTCTCCAACTGTTAACGAGGTAGCCGTTCTCTTGGTTGACGAAGAAAAAGGCCCAAGGGATATAGTGCTGCACGGCAGAGACGGCCAGCTAAAAAGGGTTTCTGAATTACACCGATCTTATGATCCACTACAGTATCCTTTAATGTTTGTTAAAGGAGAAGACGGTTATTATTTAACGATTCCACAGGAAGGTACAGCGCGTAACAAAACTGTGACGTGCATGCAATTTTATGCATTTAGGTTGATGGTTAGAGCTAACAGTTTTAATCCATTACATTATTACAGGGACTTATTTAGTCAATATATGGTCGATATGATGGCTAAAATGATATCAGAAAGATTGAATTACATATGTCGTAATCAACAAAGACTAAGGGCTGAAGAGTATATTCATCTTAGAGACGCTTTAAATCAAGACAGAAATGTTGACCCATCAAATATCGGTCAACGCGTAATCTTGCCATCTTCATTCACTGGTTCTCCGCGTTACCTGCATGAAAAAACCCAAGACGCGATGACTTATGTCCGAAACTATGGGAGACCAGACTTATTTGTCACTTTTACGTGCAACCCCGAATGGCCTGAAATTAAAGCGCAACTACTTCCTGGTCAGCGGTCTTTCGATCGTCATGACATCATTTCAAGGGTGTTTTATTTAAAGATGAAGAAATTCATAAAATTATTCAATAAAGATGAAATATTCGGCAAAGTGAAATGTTACATGGCAAGTGTGGAGTGGCAGAAGCGAGGTTTACCACACTGTCATATGCTGTTTTGGTTAGAAACAAAAATTCAGCCAGACGAAATTGATAGTGTCATAGTTGCTGAACTACCCAACCAACAAAACGATCCGATACTGTACGATATCGTAACTAAAAACATGGTGCATGGACCTTGCGGAGAGCATAACTTAACAGCACCATGCATGAAAAATGGTATTTGCACAAAAAAATACCCGCGACGTTTCGTCAACGAAACTCAGACCGGAGAGGACGGATATCCAGTTTATCGTCGTCGTGACGCCGAAAATGGAGGACAGAGCGCTTCGCTTAATATCAGAGGAAGTAGTTTTGTTATAGATAATAGGTGGATTGTCCCTTATTCTCCACTATTGTGTAGGACGTTTAACGCTCACATAAATGTGGAGTACTGCCACTCAGTTCAAGCCATCAAATACATTTGTAAATACATAAATAAAGGTTCGGACCAAGCTACATTTGGCGTCAGAAATCCAAATGATGAAGTGGAAAACTACGTGAATGGCCGGTACATAAGTACATCTGAAGCTGCCTGGCGAATATTCGAATTTCCGATCCACGAGCGGCATCCTACAGTCTTACAGCTAGCTGTTCACTTAGAAAATGGCCAAAGGGTGTATTTCACCGCAGAAACGGCTGAACAAGTGGCCCAAGACCCACGTAAAACCACTTTAATAGCTTTCTTTGAGCTCTGTAGTAAAGATGAATTCGCAAGGACACTTTTATACCACGAAGTCCCGCAATATTTCACGTGGGCCAATAATAAGTTCACCAGAAGAAAGCGTGGAGAGGACGTAGTAGGTCATCCAGGAATAAAAAAAGATGCTGCTTTAGGAAGAGTCTTCGGTGTGCATCCATCTCAATCCGAATGTTTTTATCTTAGGATGTTGCTACATCACGTACGCGGCCCAACTTCATTCCAGTACTTGAAAACCGTTGACGGAGTTCTCAAAGAGACCTATCAGGCTGCTTGCCGTGCTAGAGGTTTGCTAGAAAACGATGACCATTGGGAAAATACTCTCAGAGAAGCATCGCTGTCGCAATGTCCAATACAACTAAGAGAGTTGTTTGTGGTCATACTTCTATTTTGTCAGCCATCGGAACCATTAAAATTATGGAACAATTTTAAAGACGATTTATGCGAAGATATTAGACACAGAATCAGACAGCAAAATCAAGACTTCGCCTTACCATGCAGTGAGGACATTTATAACGAAGGTTTGATACAAATAGAAAATAAACTACTGCAATTAAATGACAAAAGCCTAAGTGATTTTGGATTACCTTCTTCAGTTCGTACAGAAAACAATGCTGCAAATACAATAGCACACCAATATGACACAAATAATTTGATCGCTTTTGTCGATGAAAACCTGCCAAAATTAGTCCCAGATCAAAGACATGCCTTTGAGACTATAGTCGACAGCGTGAATAATAACAAAAGCAAAATATTTTTCTTGGATGCGCCAGGTGGAACAGGAAAGACGTTTCTTGCTAATTTGATACTTGCTAAGATCAGACAATCAGGGAAGATAGCAATAGCAGTTGCTTCCTCAGGAATTGCAGCAACTCTATTGAAGGATGGCAAAACTGCTCATTCTACTTTTAAACTTCCGCTATCCGTAAATCTTGAGCAACAATCTACATGTTCTATCCGCAAAAACGGTCCTCTTGGTAAATTACTACAAGACGCCTCAATAATTATGTGGGACGAATGCACGATGAGCCATAGAGCACATATAGAGGCTGTAGATAGAACCTTAAAAGATCTTAGGAACTCCTCTGCAGTCATGGGCGGAATTACTTTTGTATTTGCTGGAGATTTCCGACAGACTCTGCCTGTTGTTAACAGAGGTACGCGAGCAGATATCATTAAAGCATGCCTAAAATCGTCTCCCTTATGGACTTCGATTGAAACATTAAAATTACGAACTAATATGAGAGCTCATCTTCATGGAATTACAGGCAGTGATTTTCCTCAGCAACTGCTAAAACTTGGGGAAGGAATTTTTCCTGCTCCAAATTTTAGCGGTTATAGTGACATTCTTCTGGATGAGTCCCTAGGCCAGATAGTCCATAATTTGGAAAATTTAATAGATGCAGTATACCCTGATATCGAGAATTTGCACGAAAAAGACTTTAATTGGTTGTGTTCTAAGGCAATAGTGTCACCTAAGAATGATACGGTCAACGAAATAAACAATCTAATTATTCAAAAAGTCCCCGGGCAAATAACAAACTACAAATCGATCGACACTGTAACTAATATTGAAGATGCAGTTCATTATCCACAGGAATTTTTAAATTCCCTGACCCCTTCTGGATTGCCACCACATGAATTGACGTTAAAAATCGGAATCCCAATCATGCTTTTGAGAAATTTAAGCCCTCCGAGCATGTGCAATGGCACGAGGCTGCTTATCAAAGAATTAAAGCAAAATTTAATTGTAGCGACTATTATCACTGGCCCAGCAGCCGGTCAATTAGCTCATATACCGAGGATACCGATGATCCCAACTGATCTGCCAATTCCATTTAAACGACTACAATTTCCGGTTAAAACATCTTTTGCTTTAACAATTAATAAGTCCCAAGGCCAAACCTTCAAATTAGTAGGGATTGACCTGCGAAATAATTGTTTTACTCACGGTCAACTGTACGTTGGCCTGTCGCGGGTGGGAGCCCCTGAACATCAATTTATTTTGCTGCCACAAAATAAAACAACGTCAAATATTGTTTACAGGGAAGCTCTAACTCTATAAATTGAATGGCTTTTGATGTAATTACTCATTATGAAAAATAACAAAAAAAAAAAAAATATCTAAATATAAATACAAAAAAATATAACATAGCTTAAAACTTAAAAAAAAATATTTAAATAATAATACATGTAATAAAATAAAAAACAAAATGTTAATGATAATTTATGCCCGAGCGAAGCCGGGACGGGCTGCTAGTAAATATATATTATAGTAAGTATTTAATATGATATATTTTTTATTTTATTTTTTTAAGTGGCCATTGTATTGTATGAGATCAGTGATATCATTTTCAAATTTATTTGCGTGGATTGTGTATATTATTATATTCTATATTGTATACTGTAGGGTTATTTATCTAGGTGTCATTGTCACAAATATAGGACTGACTGAAAATCAGTGTTATGAGGTAAAACTCATAACAATATACTGAGTCAGAATCCTATTCGTTGCTGTGCATAAATTTTAATTTATGTTTAAGATTTTTAAGTTTTGTTTTTTATTGTGTTCTTTTGACATATTTTATGTTTTTTTTTTATGTAGTACTTATTTAAATTGCAGCAGCGAATAAACATTTTCTTTTCTTTTTTCTTTTCTTTCTTTATAAATAATGCTAATGATACCAGCATAGCTAGTATGAGCATCCTTTAAACAAGATAAAGCGTGGTATAAAACAGCCATTTCTTGCGCACTTATTTAGTATCATATACTTTCGGGCCATTCTAGGCCTTCAGGAGAACTAACACAAGCGTTATTTTATCTATTTTCTGTTTGTTAGAATGAGATAAAGTATACTATATTATATAAGTGCGAAAGAGACAGCTGTTTTATACCACGCAATATCTAGCAAAAAAGGACTCTCCTGCTTGCCATGCGGAACGGATAGAATTGCTTGCATAAAAAAAAAACTTAGTTGGTATGCTTATGGGTTCTTCTCTTAGCAATAAACCTTCCCGAACTGGAGAAGAAGTCACCCAAAACCACTTAAAAACCCGATTTATATGAGTAAGTTATATTTGAAATTGAAATCTTTCATAATTCAGAGCTTTGCATTTTTATTTTTATTTAAGCCTAAAAATACAGCTTCATTCTGTTTCCAAGGTTCAAGGATCAATGATAGGTATTTAGTTCTAGGCCAACAGTGCGGTTCTCGGAATGGCAAAGTTTAGTTCTGCCTTACAGAGCAGTGTCTGTGACAAAGCTTTTGAAATCCTCCGATAGTTCCGCAACTAGACACAGCTTCAAAGTTTTCTGATAAATCGAAGCTTTGTGAAAAGGATTTTAATGCGAAATTGTTTTAATATTTTGTTTGTAAGCAAATAAATTTAATTTATGTTTTATATTATAATAGCTGTGTAGTGTCGGCTTAAATTAGCACTACCCCATTTCTACCGGTGGGTGTACGTAAGAGGCGACTAACGGTATTGGGGCTTTTTATGGGATTTTTGGGCGATGCGGTTGGAGACCCATCACCAACAACCTTTATTCTACCATCTTTTCCCCATTCAACTTCCAAAAGCGGCTAAGGAATTTCTAATTTCTCATCTCTGGCTACCTCTTTTAGGGATTAATAGCCGTGAGTATATGTATGTAAGTTATATTTTATGACTGAACATAAACTGAATAATTATCGAGTTTATCGTTTTTTGTTTATTTTGCATGATCTATGAAAACAAGGTTCGGGCACCACGAGATTACTTTATTAAAGCCAACGATACTAAAATAAGTGAACGGAGAAATAAAATAAAACACAGTTAAGTGAAAACCTTTTAAGAAGGTACCAATATTACGCGAACATTTTCTGTCATTAATTTGACATGCCGACATATACTCACGGTATAATCCCCAAAAGGAGTTTCCAAAAATTATGGAATTTACCATGCGTCAGCTTTTTTCTTTATTTTTTGCTGATATAGTCTCTGCCTACCTCAAGGGGGGCTAATAGGTAACTATACGTACGTATCGTATAAATATCTATCCCCAGAGCTCTCCTATCAAATAATTGACCACGGCCGTCTGTCTGTAACCTGCAAATTCATGATTCAAGTAAAACGTGTTATTACTTACCCCAAGTTTTACCTAAAGTTAGAGAGGCTTACAGCTCTAGAATCCACAACTATGTTTCTGGGTGGCGATGGACTTTTATTTTACTTATATTTATTGAGTTGAACTATAGGTAAAAGCGCGTTTCAAAATAAAAAAGTAACATGGTGCAAGTAGAGAATTAAAACATAATTGTCGTAGGTTCTAGTCCTGCTGGTGTCGAAAAATTTTTGTTTACTTGTATGTCAGAACTGTTAATTTTATTTCATGTAGCATATGGTCTCAAATATAAATTGAAAACTAGAACTTTTGATTTTACTATAATAATTCTATAAATTAGAATACCACGTTCTGCGAAACTTAAAGGATAGCACAGTGTCATACTGAAGATGTATTATAACATAACATAATAATACATAACATAAACGTTCACGCCGAATATCCCCGAAGGGGTTGGCAGAGGTACTAATACTTCTGAACATCACGTGACTTTGTCACCTGGTGTTCAGAGTACCCACGTTTTGCATGGACAGTGTACTCACGTGATAGGGGGCAGGCCTATCGCCGTATGTATTATCGTGAAGATGTATTATCTTATTTACTATATACTTATTACTACTATATAATTATTATTTACTAGAATTAAGGCTTAGATATGGTAGAGATGAAATTGTTTTATTTACAGCAGTCAAAATAAAGGTATACTACAAATAAGGAAACCTTTAATGTTTTAAGAGCCAACACTAGGGATGCCTTTACTCAGCTTTTTAC
>OY755176.1:17043870-17120902 GCA_963576735.1 Bedellia somnulentella | reverse complement strand
CTACTTGGGCGCACTGGTACAAACATTATATACATTATTTTGTGGTGTGATAAAGTAATTTTGATTGGTTAGTGTGGGTTGTATACACGATTTGTATTGATAAATCTGATTCTGAGGTTAAATAGTTGAATGTCTGGTCAAGGACTTGATCTTTATTGGGAAAATACAAATCTTATTCAGATTTAAATCTTGCAAGCTATTTTTTTTTTCTCGGAAAGCAAGCGCGTAACTTTAACATTCACCGTTATACCATGCTGATTCGCCAGTGTATTTTAATCTTATTTTTTATTATTATCCTCGCTATCTCAAATCCCATTATTTAATAAAGTCTAATTTTATTTGCAGATCTTTCTTCCCATGACCAACTTGAAAATGGCAGTAATATTACTCACAATAATTGCCATTATACACTCGTACATACATATATAAATTCACAGCAATATATCCCTAAAAGGGATAACCAGAGCCTCAGAGTAATAAATTCCTCAGCCACTTCTGGAAGTTGAATGGGGAACAGGGTCTCAACCCGCATCGCCCAATATACCTTTAAAAAGCCCCAACTCCCTTAGTCACCTCTTAAGATCTCCCGGGGCAGAAACCAGATATTGTAAGCCGACACTACACAGCCATTTATATAAGTGATACTAAAAAAAAGTTTCTAGAAGTCAGCAGACATACAATTTAGAGACCGGATATTATTATTTCAATTATGATTTGCAAAAAGTGTTTTCTATTCTATTCTAAAGCAAAAAAACATTACTTATACGAAACTAATTTTTTCATGCTTTCACGTTTTAATGTGTCTGACTTGCATGTTGTGATAATACAAAAAAAACACTACCTACACTTATCTGTCTATCTCTCATATATTCGTTACGAACAAATAAATTGGTAAAAGGGATCTATAGAGCTAGTGGGGATGGTAATGTTAGTAGAGGACGACCACGGAGAACACACTTGGACCAAATTGAGAGTGTGCTCAAAAAGGCTGGCGTCCGAAGTATGAAGAATAAAAGAGCATGTATGAAAAGATTGATGGATGTAAACGAAGCTAGAGAGGTTTGTCAGGATCGTGCGAAGTGGCGATCAATAGTCTCTGCCTACCCCAATGGGAACTAATGGCGTGAGTATATGTATGTATGTATGTATGAACAAATACACAATCGGTAATACATGATATTACAAATTAGTTACAGAGATATAAATAATGTAAACTCAGCATATATTACTTAGTAGGATATCACTAGAGCCGATGAAGCCTTAACTTTTTAACCTTAGCCTTAGTTCATGTGAATCATTCATAATACAGTGGCCTTAATTAATATTGAAATAAATAAACAAAGACATATTTGAACAAGTGTTAACTGTGAAGAATCATTTTGATAGTCCTATTACGTTTTAATTTACAATGATTATAAATTACATAATTAGTAGTTTAGTGTGTAATCAAGTATTACACACCAAACTACTAAATTTTGAACTAAATGTATTTTTTAACTAAGCTGCATACTTAATATTTTCATTTCATATTGGGTAACGGTAATAAGCCTAAAATGCGGTGGACAGATCTTCTGAATGAAAAATGACTCAGTCAGTTTCAGATGTTAATCGAGTAAAAAAAAAGATAGTGAAAAAAGCGATGCTCGTCGATAATGTATTTGTATTACCATCACTTTAAAAGGACCAGGAGTGTCTGTCACCTCCAATGACATGAAAAGGACAGATGCGGTACATTTGAAACTGAAACTAGTGATATATTTGGAATTATTTATATCCATACTTAAATATAACTTCGTTCAAAATATTTTTATCAATAAAAAAAATAAGTCTGTAATAAAGAGGCTCCAAAACCATTAACCAATAAAAAAATTGAAGAAACAAGTAACAAAAGTAGCAGTGACTGGGAAAACTTATGAAGATTTAAAAAGCTGGAGAGGTCCACTAGTAATACAACAAGAACAAGGTATTAAATAGTACTATATATATCTTTGATAATCGCTTATTATAAATCTCAAGAGACATAAACAATCGTACGATACCCGCTATGATTAGTGGTTTAATTACTTAAATGCATACTCTATAAAATGCGAATATATTAGTTAATGGAAAATCCCACTGGCGCCTACATTGGAAATAATGCATAGCACAACAAGTACAACTTATTGCATTTAAAATAAAGCACAAGGTCTTATTCTACTTGTGGAAGTTCTAACACTCAATAACACAATTTACCAAACAATTTGATCCTTAAATTGAAGACATTAGGGCCAATTTTTACATCAGTATAAAATGTACTCAATATCAAGTGAATGGTACACCGTTGTTTATCAACCTCGATTTTTGTGTGTAGTCATTCGGAAACGGAAATATTTGATGATATTTATTATTGATACAGCCAAATAGACTATTAAGATTTGATTCGATAATACATCAAATATATCGAATGTTAGGAATCATAAGATCTTTTGATAATTTTTAAATCTGGTGATGGAAGGTATTTGAATGATGAATACATTTATTTTTTTAGTCTCGGGTGCCACACTATAATTCGTTTAAGTGATATGTTCATTATGATCATCAATATCATCAGCCAATCCAAAGATCATCACAATATGTTCATATATTTGTAACTATTTATTTGACTACTTTATATCCAGTTTACTTGTTTTATTAAACAATTTATGGTCGTAAGTTTCATTTCAACAAATCATGAAAATATCAAGACGTTTTTACTACTTCCATACAATAAATAATTTCTCTATGAAAACTTACATAGAAACCATATCCGATTATAACCAATATCAAAGTAAAAAAATACGATTTAGATATTACATATTAACATAAAAGTCTATAATCTAATAATCTTTCTTCGTAATTATTGTTTATTAGTGAACTTCTGGATGGATGGTCGTGAATGATAAATGAATGGTCAGTGTCTAAATTATCGATCACGAGAAAATATCCTCATTCCAGATTTCTGTAAAGCTTTAAATTATAGTAATTATCATGTATTTCTACTTTTAGTTACTGACAAGTTTAAATGAAAATTCTAATATTTTTATATTGGTTTGGGCATATAGAGAGGATGGATGACAGTAAATTGGTAAAAGAGATCTATAGAGCCAATGTGGAAGGTAATGTTAGTAGAGGACGACCTCGGAGGACACATTTGGATCAAATAGAAAATGTGCTCAAAAAGGCAGGTGTCCGAAGTACGAAGAATAAAAGAGCATGTATGAAAAAATTGATGGATGTGAATGAAGCTAGAGAGGTTTGCCAGGATCGTACAATGTGGCGATCGATAGTCTCTGCCTACCCCAATGGGAACTAACGGCGTGAGAATATGTATGTATGTATGTAGCACTGACTATTCTATACGCTACAAACGTACTATTAAAAACGTAGACTTCCGCCTTCCAAAATAAAAGAAATCTATTAGCCACTCTTTTGTATGAAATTCATGGCCGTTTGAGAAAAACCAACAAACAGAATGCATAAGAACTTTGAAATATAAAAGAAACCAAAAAAACCAAGGCAATACGAACAAACACTGCGCACGAAACGAGTTCTGTTCTATTTCTATCAAACGCTTTATTTTGCCGTGTAGTGCCGGCTTAGAATGTCGCTACCCCTTTCTACCGACGGGCGTCGTAAGAGGCGACTAAGGGTATTGGGGCTTTTTATTGGATTTTTGGGCGATGCGGCTGGAGACCCATCACCAAAAACCTTTATTTTACGATCTTTTCCCCACTCAACTTCCAAAAGTGGCTGAGGAATTTATAATTCCTTAGCTCTGGTTACCCTTCTAGGGAATTATAGCCGTGAGTATATGTATGTATCAGTTCTCATGACTGTGTATTGTCGGCTTAGAATATCACTACCCCATTATTGCCCGTCAGTATTCGTAGAAGGCGACTAAGGGTATTGGGGTTTTAAGTGGTTTTTGGGCGATGAGGTTGGAGAACCATCACAAAGAACCTCTGAAACTCTGGCTCCTACATTTAGGCTTTTAAGTATGCATCAATTCTCAATCCAAATTTTAACCATATTGACTTTATTGAAGAAACAATAAATTTTGATCTAATATTTAAACTGATTGATTGTACTATAAAATGATTGTTGGTTAATAGTTTTCATCATCAAGCAGCTAATATATCACGAAGTTGTAAGACGATAATCAACTTATACTTGATTGAATCAATTCTCAAAGTCAAAGATCCAGTCAGCTGAAATGGTACGGCGCTATTTTAAGCCACAACACAGAAAATATTAAAACTACGATTGTTGGACCTTTGTTTAACTTTCAATTATGATGTCTAATATCTAGCCACCGCCTTCTGGGAATATATTCGTGTCTACAAGTATAGGGTTACGACGTGATAGCTCAATGTTCAAATCCCTGGTCGGGCCTATACCAATTTGTCTTTTCTAAAGACATAAGTTAGCAACCATGATAAATTAACCAAATTTATCATGGTTGCTAACGGTGAGGGAAAACATCGTGAGGAAACCCTGCGTTGTGTGACAGTGTATTCGTACAAAACGGCGATAGGCCTGCCCCCTATCACGTGAGTACACTGTCCATGCAAAACGTGGGTACTCTGAACACCAGGTGACAAAGTCACGTGATGTTCAGAAGTATTAGTATAGTATTAGTACCTTTGCCAACCCCCTCGGGGATTTTCGGCGTGAACGTTTATGTTATGTTATATTTATGTTATGTTATGTCAGTATAGGATATACCAAAAAATACTGGTATAGTTTCCAATCTGTAATTCTCTCTCAATATATTTAGATATTTCTAACTATCCCTTCATGGAAATAAAGTTATGATGATACGTTTCCATTTCCTGCAAACATTAGGGAATGTTACGTTACAATAATGTTTATTGCGATGATACGCAACTAGTTGTTAGTATTATACGAGCCGGTTTTTACGTAAACAAACGACTTTCACTGCTTCACCGCTACTGTGTTTTCATTATAAACAACTATGCCTCACTACTTCTTAGTTCAATGTAATTTTATACTATTTTTCAATTACTTACTTAAATTATAATCACTTTATGCATATTGTAATTTATATTATCGTTATTTACCATTTATTTGATGCATTCCTTTCAAATAGCAAATGTTTACGAACTATTTAATTATGAAGAAATTGAGATAAAGATAATACCAAAAATGTAGCCATAATTTCCTTATTCATATCTGAAACATGTAAAAAACGAATAATTGAACCAAAGAGGTAATACATCGAGGTTAAACATAATTTTTTTTCAATGAATTGTATAGTATATTGTATCCGAATTTTTCAAAACCATAAGAGGGTATTTTAATTGCACTACACTTTTTGTCATTGAAGTAAGAAAAAAAATTACGACTTTAGCCTTACCGAATGTTTTATTTTTATTTTTAAACGTATGTACAAAAAAGGTCAATGTTCTTAATTTGAAGGTAATGTTTTGTTTATAATTAAAGTGAGTATTGGCAAGATGTTGTATTGCCTATGTACTGATTTGCATTAAGTATTATGTAGTTATACTATTTTTTTTAATAAGAAAGAACGATGTCTTACCATAACATAAATCTTTTCTTAATACATAGAGGTTTTTGTTATATAATCTAATCAATTAGGTTTTTTGATATCGAATCAACATATAATCGTACTGTGTTTTTTTTATTAACATATATGTTTTTACATATTGATAAGTTAAATATGTTGACGGAAACGAATCATTAGGATGAAATAAAATTTACAACCGTTATTCGCTTTTTAACGACTTTTTTTAATGAGGTAACCAAGTTTTATACTTTACAAAGTAATTTGTAAAATTTACCTTTAGCTGTATAATAACAAAATAAAAAATACAATTAAGTGTACAGAATCCGTACAAGAGTTATGTGTTTTGTCAACATAAACAACAAAGTAAAATAGTCAAAAAACTACTAACCGTTCTGCCATTTTCATTTCCCCAATCAGCAATCTTAAATTTCTCGAAAGACTCCACGACTTTTTGAAATCTGTGTTCCAGACTCATTTCGAACAATTAAAAATAAAAAAGTTTTAATGACAACCGCACTTTCGCGCCAAACGCGCGATCCGTGTTCCAAAATACGAACTAATGGCCGATGAGAAAGGCGGTGAGACGGCAACTCGGTCGCCGCTTCCTCGTGAACTGGCGGCAAAACTCGGCATGTTGAATAAAAATATAAACTCAGTAATATTTAGTTGATAGCGATCCGCGAAGAGTACCAAGCCCAAAGGGTTTTATAAGGTTATACCAGTAATTCAAGTTCGACAGCAATTGGCCGTGCCACCAAAAGTGTGTCCATTTTATTTATCTAGTAGTACAATTACTTGCGAATATTTTTATATTATTATTTTTATCACCCGGTCATTATTTAATCTTAGAATAATCATCTTTGTGTACTAGTTTGTGATCCACATGATAACGTATTGCTTTATTTCGGAATTAATTATTATTAAGTCATGGTTAACGTATCTGTTACGAAAATATAATTCCTCAAAATGTAGTAAAATAAATAAATAAAATAAAAAATAAAAATGATTTATTCACAAGAACAAGAGTTACAAATGATGTTCATTTCATAAAATATATCAACCCTTTACTTGCTCTGCCAAATGGCGCGTAAATTTTCGAAAAGTAACCGCATAGTATCGTAACAAATTTCTTCTGAATCTTAAATATCCTATCAGCGTCTACAGAGTTACCCCATAATATTATGCCGTACCTGAGAATTGAGGACACGTATCCATGATAGCACTTTGATGGTTGATTATGGATCTCCACAGCCACATCGCCCGAAATTATCAACACACATAAACATAAATTCATCAACTTCTGTACATTTATATTATTTTTCGAACTGATTTTCTACTGCTGTCTCTGTGGCACAGGCCCAAGTGGAGCTTCACCTTGTCTTTATGTGTGCCGGGCATCTGAGTGAGAGTTGTTGTGAATTTTAAGTCTCTGTTGAGATCATAGTCCCTAACATACCAAGGCGCTCTGACCACCTTGAGCGTGAATGAATCTATTCTGCATAACTAGGCAGTGTATTAGGCCCTCTCTGATGTATGCAAACGCAACACTACCGTACGAAAAGACTGACTAAATGCCTAGTTTGTATAGTGTCACATGTGTTGCGTGTCGTAGTGATAACTTACTACGAGCAAAAGCATCGGTGGGAGCCTATTCAGGAAGAATGAGGCTTTGTTGCATATGTTACTAATGTGACGGTCCTATGTAAGCTGGAGATTGAAGACATTAGCGAGGTATTCAGTCATCTTCACCCATGGTTTGGTGTACTGAAGAGTAAAACAGGACGAGGAAGATTTCGCAAGGCGAGCCTCTTCCGAAAAAGCATGGGAAGGAAATCTAGACTACCTTTAAAACAACACAATCAAAGACTATCTTTAAAAACCAATCAACAACCTTTTATCAATGAAGGTTAATGAATCTCTTTGATTTATTACATCATACCTCAATTACAACTTGCTTTGAAACATATTACTAAAAACAAACACTCGAATGATAAAAAAAAATACATATTTGTCAAGTTACACAATACCTAACGATTGGTGTCAATATAGAACGGTGCTTATCCTCTTATGCAAGAAAAGGGGTCACAACAGGAAGCTAAAAACTAAAAAGCTATTAGCCTACTCAGTATTGTCGGTAGAATTGAAAACAAAGGGGAAAATAAAAAGACAACTAAAAGAAATTGGTAATAAAACTTGGGATGTGAAAGCCGGATTCAGAAAGCGAATGTGAGTCATGTGAGCAAAAAGTTTTAGTGGTGTATAGACATAGGTCCAGTTTGAAGAGAGTATTTATACGTTGGTTGACTCTGATGCACTTACTTACTTATACTCACGCCCATTATTCCCATTGGGGTAGGCAGAGACTATCGATCGCCACTTAGTACGATCTTGACAAACCTCTATTGCTTCCCTTACATTCATTATCCTTCTCATACATGCTCTTTTATTCTTTACTCTGATGCACATTTTGGTATATTAACGGTTGGGTTCTCATCACCAATAATGTAGTCATAATAAAAGTTCTAGGCGTGCAAACAAGGACACAGAATTAAGCGTAACTCGCACATGTGGGTGTGTATGTGGAAATTGAACAAATGCTTGAAATTATCAATAACGCATATATATCATAGAGGACGCTTAAATTTTATCGCAAAAGTATCATTGCATTTATGATGAATGGCGCCTTCATAATCGAGCTATTAGTGTAAGCAATAGCTATAATAAAATAAATTATCAGCACAAATACTTGTTATGTGACAAGGTTGCTGCGTACCTATGTTCTTATTGAGAATTATCTTATAATTTTAATTGCCTCGGTTATAAAGTAGTATTAGTTTACAGTTTACATAGAAGTCTTGATTTACATACACACTTCAAATAACGTACAGCATATAATTCATGCCTATTGTGCTGAAGAGGTGGCATATGAATG
Source organism: Bedellia somnulentella (assembly GCA_963576735.1). Lineage (NCBI taxonomy): Eukaryota > Metazoa > Arthropoda > Insecta > Lepidoptera > Bedelliidae > Bedellia > Bedellia somnulentella. The sequence goes on along the minus strand of OY755176.1, from coordinate 17,112,404 downwards.
TGATGTAGAACATATGTGACAGTTTGTAACCAAAGTTACTGAGCCCACGTAATATGGGTCTCGCTGTTTTTGGTCTTAGGGACAAGACACACAGAAAAGACGAAAGAGAGGATGCGTCGTAGATGGCGCCCCCTTTCGATCTATTTTCCGTGTGTCTTGCCTCTTATAAGTAAGAAACGACTCAGCGATGGTTGATTCCCTCATACCGTTATCATTCAAATAAATAAATCACACATAATAATTATAGCAAAATACATTGGGGCCTTAAATAATAATTAAAGACATCAAAGGAACCTAGCTGTGTAGTGTCGGCTTAGAATAGCATAATCTCATTTCTTCCCGCGGGTTTCGTAAGATTAACTGTCTGATATCAAAATCATGTATCAAGATACAAAAATAACTTACTTATTATATTACTATTTCAGTTAATTTAACTCTATATTGCTCAACTTCAAACAAAACTTTAAGAGATTTTTCAAGCTGACTTTCAAAGAATTATCCAAAGAATTTTCCACAAGCCTTAGATTGTATAGTCACTACCCCATATCTAGACTAACAGATAAAACAACTAAAACTAAGTGGAAACATAATCAAATACAGCAATAACTTTACAAGTATATAAACAAATAAATATATAAACCTTGCTAGTATGAAGGATGTCATGTTTTATCTATTTAATGATGATTACATTATATGAGACCTATGATTGGTATGATAGCACTGACGCCGCCATCGCATGCAATATTTATTAGTGTTCTTACTGACTGCATATTAACACAAGTGATACGAATGAGATACTATACAATTAAGCTAAACTACATATTATTATCCGTCAACCTACCACTAAGATTATATACTCTCGTATATACATTAAACAGGGAAGTGATGAAAGAGATATCTATGCATATAATAAAATTGATCTACGCGTATAATAAAACTATACTGGGGTTAAAATTATGCATGTTTTTTTACATACATATATACTCACGGCTAAAAATCCCTAGAAGGGGTAGCCAGAGCTAAGGAATTAGAAATTCCTCAGCCACTTCTGGAAATTCCGTGGGGAAACGATGGTAAAATAAAGGTTGTTGGTCATCACCAACCATCATCACCCATCGGTCTTCAACCACATCGCCCAAAAATCCCTCAAAAGCCCCAATACCGTTAGTCGCCTCTTACGTACACCCACCGGAAGAAATGGGGTAGTGCTATTCTAAGCCGACACTACAGTTTTTTTTTTACGGATGGCATAAATTGTCGATACAGAATATAACTACTATTTATGACAAAAATGTATGTGTCTGTATGTAAGTCAGCGAATTACGTAAAAACTACTGCCCAGATCTTGATTAAATTTAGCATACTTTATTTCTACCATCTCGTCAACTTCCAAATATGCCTGAGGAGTTTCTAGCTCTGAAGCTCTCATTACCCTTTTTTGGGATTTATGGCCGTGAGTTAATGTATAGCCTAATGACCAGTAAATCGGTGTCTGAAAAGGCCCGAATGGCTGTGCATGATGCTGTTCTTGTTCCTACGCTTATGTATGGAAGCGAATGTTGGGTGTGGCAGTAGAAGCATGAGAGCAGAGTGAATGCAGTAGAGATGAGGTCCCTCAAAAAATTTGTAATGTTAGATTATGTGACCGAGTGAGAAATAGTGTTATTCGTGAAAAGTGTGGTGTGAAAGATGATATTGTCTATGGTTTGGGCACGATAGAAAATTGGTAAAAGGGATCTATAGAGCTAGTGTGGATGGTAATGTTAGTAGAGGACGACCACGGAGAACACACTTGGACCAAATTGAGAGTGTGCTCAAAAAGGCTGGCGTCCGTAGTATGAAGAATAAAAGAGCATGTATGAAAAGATTGATGGATGTAAACAAAGCTAGAGAGGTTTATCAGGATCGTACGAAGTGGCGATCGATAGTCTCTGCCTACCCCAATGGGAACTAATGGCGTGAGTATATGTATGTATGAGTTAATGTATGTATGATGTATTTAATTGATAGAAAGATCTCCTCAGACACTCTAATCGTTACCATTTATAATGCTAAAATGTAATCTACTCAAACGAAGCCGTGGGCCAAAAGCAAATTTAATAATGAAATTTATGAAGTCAAGCGCGAGAGTTTAGCTAGGATCATACTTTTGTTGGTAATCGATAGTCACTCTCTATCCTATAGTCGGTCTCCAAACGAATCGCCAAAATATTACTTAAAAAGCCCCGAAGCCCTTGGTTACCTTCTACGAACATACAAGGGCAGCAATGGGGTAAAGCTTTTCTAAACCGACACTACACAGCATCTACTATGTTTCTCTAGTATTATTTGTCTTTTGTGCTTTAAGTCATAATTACACCATGGACCATAAACGGATGATCAAAGTGAATTTATTAGCGTTGAGAGTACCAGAGTGCCTCTGAAACTCTTTATCCCAAAACCTCTTTCCTTTTCAGTCACCATACAGAGTGACAAGAGTTGTTGCTAGGATATTAGGAATAGTTGCTGGTATGCTAGGATATTTCGGTGTGGGATGAATTGGTCTTGCGAACCAGGGGACCTTGGCAATTGTTCGTAAAATATAATTTTGAACCTAATGGAGGCAAATGATGATGCTATTGCTAGCTGTATTCCAACTGAGCACCATATGTCAAACTGGCTTTATTAAGCTTTTGTATGTAAGAAGTTTTTTGTTTGTTTACAAAACTTAATTTGTCTTATTAAAAAAAAAACCATTTTTAAACATCAGTGTACCTTAAGTAGTTGTAGTGGGTAGCATTGGCTGTGAATAGCACTCTCACATATTTTTCTGTGGGTGTCATACAAGGCAACTAAGGGTATTGGGTTACCTTTCCCACTCAACTTCTAAAGTGAATGAGGAATTTAAATTCTGAACCTCTTGTTACCCCTTATTAGAATAGCCCAGAGTATGTATGTAGCTAAGTATGCATTGTTTTTAAAAATTTGTTCATACATTAGTTGATTGAAACTTAAATTGCTTGCTTCCCTACTAACTTCTACATATCACTAAACAAATATATTATTTTTTTAATCTCAGTCAATTCCGTATGCAAAGATTTTTTTTGGTATTTATTAAATATTTTTATTCGATAGTAAACACGAAAATAAAAGACTAATTTGAATATTTTCCATTTAAAATGAGTAATTGTAAAGTTATGATTTTTTAAAGATTATTCAACTTTTGTACTTTATGACGTCATCGATTGATAAAATCGAGTAGCGACATGCAAATGTAGCGAAATGTTTCATAAAAATGTTGCTGATTGCAAAACATAATACGGATTTGTGATGTCAAATGAAATTATTACGATATTATACTAAACAAACCTATGATTTTCGATATTTTATTAATAAACTGCAAAACCGTATGTAGAAATGTATGTGTAAACAACATTGAAGGTCAAACACTGTCACAGTTTTTTGATAAAATAACAGTCATCTTAGCTTCAATTGATATAATTTCAAGAAAATATTGTTTATAACCATAATATCTCGAAATGGTTTTGTAATCAGCATCACTTTAGTAAAACTTTGCATACCAAATTATTTCTTGCTTTAGATGACTTATGATGAAGGCAAGCAGCTAGCTGGGTGAATATTTTATAACTGGGCAAATTCAGATCAATTTTTTTAAAAAAAAATTTATTACTTTATTACAATTAATGACTATGTTTGGATTGAGCATATATTTACGGATATAAATATGTTTTTGACCCGCAAGTTTAATGGAAAATTTGCCTTTTATAAGCAAATTTAAAAAATCTGTATACAGGAAAATGACAGGTCCCACAAGAAAATGATTAATGAACGAATAATCATGTAATTAATTCATGTTTTTCATATCATTATACTATAAGTACGATAAAACTTTGTTAAGGCTTATTCTTGACTTATTACAAGTAAGCAATACTCTCAATTCAGTTCCCGTTTGAATAATATATACAAAAACATGGTCTCCTCAAGAAATGATTTCTTATTTATTTTCTGAGTAAGACTTTATTATATTCCACGGAGTGGCATTTAGTCACTTGTTTATGTTTCTGAATGCCTTTTGTAATTTCTTTAGCTGTTATTTACATACATATACCCAGGTGAGAATAAGAGCATGTTTGAAAAGATTAATGGATGTTAATAAAGACAGGGAGGTTTGCCAGGATAGTTCAAAATGAAGTTATCTGCCTATCCCAATAGAAAATAATGGCGTGAGTATATATATGTAAGTACATCCTTAGTATCTCTGTTAGTAGTCTGTTCAGTGGCATTAGTTCCCATTGAGGTGGCAGACACCTATCTCCACTTTCTAAGATCCTAGCCAACCTTACAAGATTTGTCTATATCATCTATGTTTTAATACATGCCCTTTAATTCTACAAACTTTAATCTGCAATTTTAAGCCAATTCTCTACTAAATCATTTTTTTATCCTGTTTTAAAATTACCATCTACATTGGCTATAATCTCCATATTTATCATAATATTTAAAATTAACCATCCTGTACCTGTATCCAAGCGCTTTCCCTTGTAGGTTTCTTTTATCGGAGTATTTATTTAACTTCATTTCCTCCTTCAGAAAATCTAAGGGTAAGGTTTTCTTAACCCTTCACAGTTTGAAAAGAAACCGTTTTCCCTTTCGAATGTGGCTTTGGGAACGGGATAGAAATCACCTACTCTTTGAGAGGCAAAAACTATAGAATCTTCATTTTGTTAAGCTTTCTTTTTCGCTGGGTTACTCTTATAAATGGAAAGAAAGAAGAAGAAAAGAAAAGACATTAAATTTAGCTGCTTCTCTAGTTGCTGCCGTTGTCTGAAAATCGTTATTCACACTGCACCTTTTACGAAACACACATTTTGTTACCCGATCAGATAATCTTTTATTATTATATAATAAGCTGTTTGTGTTTCACTACTGGGCCAAAAACCTTTTTTTTTCTGATATATCTCATCTCTATTGCTTTCACTCTGCTTTCAAGCTTCTTATGCCACACCAAACATTTGCTGCCATAAATAAGCGTAAGAATAAAAAAATGCACCATGCACTGCTATTCGGTACCCCATTTACGACATTACCCTTTTTCACTTTTCTTATTGCATGATAGTCTTAAATTTTTGGAGTGATAGTGATATTATTTTTTGTACAGGAGCCTCTGGCAAATGCTTGTGATATCTGATAAATTGTTACTCATTCTTATTGTTCATGCTGTACATCCTCAAAATGGTGGTAGTAGAGTTTAGAACTTGTGAGAGTTTTTAAATGTGTTTCTTTTTTTAATCTCTTACACTGCAATATTTTAGCTGTATCTGCCAACCCTCATTAGGAAAAAATATCGTGAATGTATGTATTAGTTTTTCGTGAGTCTTCTTTATATTAGAAAAACTTAATATTCTTAACGTTAATAAGCGAATTGATTTAAGTTTGTTATAGGCAATATAATGTCCCTGAAAGAAAGGTAACGCAGTGTAGAACCTTGAATTCATCCTTAGTTTAAAACAAATGTGTTTACCAGCTAGCATCACTGTTTGCATAGCTAAATTAAATCATTCACTTGTATTCACTTGCAATTTTGGGTTAATCTTTGTTTCAATACTTAAAACCCATAAAATGTACTGTTAATTGTTCTACAACACTAATACATTATATCCATATCCCTGGATAAAAGGATGATATTCAAAAAGAAGCACTATGCAGTTTTTCTTGTTCATTAGAACCATAACTAGTCATAATCCTGGCTGGATGTCATTTTCCTGATTTGAATATGACAGGAAAATGACGACAGGAAAATGATTTTTTAACATAAAAGTTTAGTTTACTCGTAAAATCAAGCAAAAAATGAGGAAAATGTATCAAGGCATAGGGTAGTTTAAGTAAAAACACCACAAAATGTGAATAATCATGTTATAACTTATTCTTTGATCAAAATAATTGATGGCAGACTAATGACTAAAATGCCGGTCACGGCAGGAAAACAAATGGTTCAGATAGATTATTTCGATCAGGGAAACGAAAATGCGAAACTTGTTAGTGTGGCGGAGGTCAGCAAAGTAGCACCTATACCATGCACTATGGCATGCTCTCCGTCATTTTGCTTATAAAGAGTCAAGTTCAAACAAACTTTACACAGGATAATGACGCGCATGAGTGTCGCCAGAACTTTTTTTTAATAAAAACTGGAAAATGTTTATGCACTTTATAAAAAAATACTCATGAATCAGATGACATATTTTGTCACCAGAATGTTTAAACGCAAATATAATATTTATATTCATATTAATTATTTTGTTGGCGTAAAGATGAGAACCAAGTAATGTCCCCTGACAGGAAAATGACTATTTACCCTTATTTTTGAAGTTTTCACTTAATTAGAATCCTGTAAAAAGCTCCGAAATTTGGTGCGCAAGTAGAATATTAAACTGATTTCCGGTTTTTAATGTTATTACAAACATTACTTAGAAATAAATAAGAAAAATCCCCCGGGCCCGGTTTTGGCCGGTTATAAAATATTCACCCAGCTGCAGCTTATAGTTTCAAATAAAATTGAACTATTCTATTAGATAGAAAGATATTGTTAAGACATCATTGTGAGTTTCAAGATATAATTTTCTCACAGCCCATATATGTCTCCTCCAAGGGGCTCGAGCCTACCCTATATAGGGCGATTTGGCCATAGTTCACCACTCTGGCCAATTGCGGGTTTGCAGACTAACAACTACTACTGTAATAGTAGCCGGGACCAACGGCTTAACGTGCCCTCCGAAGCACGGAATCATCTTAATTTTCAGATAATCAGGTGATTCAAGCCTGCAATATCCTTCCAGTCTGGGTTAAATCTTACAAATTAAAATTGTAAGGTTACCACCCCCGGAAGATATAACTTAAATAAATGTTAATAAATAGTGAGTAAAATAACTATTTTAAAGTAATAATTACTAGTTAAGGGTGGATGTGAAGCTAAAGAGGTAGATGATCTATGACCTCTGCCTATTCCAACGGGAACAAATATTATGAGTATATGTTTGTATGTAGTTACTAACGATCTAACCACTCAATAATGTCTCCTTGAATTATTTGAATTAGTTGCACATAGCTTTTTTTAGTTTAGTATTCATTTTTAAGATTTGAGAAGAAGTTAACATATCAGAACGATTATCAAGATTATAAATTAATGATTAATATATTATACTGCTGAATCATTCTATTACATCTTGAATGAAGTATATGCAGAAGATATCATATCTATATAATCAATATATTATACTTGACTTGTAAACAAGGGACGATCCATTAATTACATCACACCTCAAGGGGGGGAGGGGGGTCCACAAAATGTGACATATCGTGACAGGGGGGAGGGAGGAGTTCCATTTTGTAACCTCACAACCCTCACTACAATGTTTCAATCTACTTAAGTTAAAAAAAAAATTCAGTTGTTAACTAACTTTGTATAATTATTATATTATTATACTAAACTAATCTTCAACATACTCGGATTTGTTTGGATGTATTTGTTGCCTATAAATTTGATACAATTTTTCTGGCAGAGTTTAATGAATAATTGTTTTCGAAATAGCGAATGTATTTCAAAGGCAATAAGTCTCAATTTACAACGCCGCGCCGTAAGCGTTTAAGCATTAAAAGTTAGTTTCAGAGTGATGTTGTTAATTTCAGTTTCTCCTGAACTAAAACCCTAAATGTGACGTCACACTAAGGGGGGAGGGTGTAGTTAATTGTGACGAAGTGTGACAAGGGGGGAGGGAGGGGTCAAAAAATCATGAAATTGGTGTGACGTAATTAATGGATCGTCCCCAAGGATTAAGCAATTAAACCTAATCTAATCATAATTGCCATGTATTAATTCAACTTCAATTCAAAATTATAAAATATTATCAAGAGTTTCTCATTTAAAGATTTATCTCATTATCATTACAATAAATTTTCATATAACATTGATTGACTGCAATAGGATCCCTTACGCCTAAATCAATTAAAATCCAATTTTAAACACTGTGTGCAGCTCCAACATGAATGATAGAATAGTTTTTAATTCAATTTATGCTCACACTACGAATTAATTTAAAATATTTGAGAAAGCCGTCCTACTTCCTACTAGTAATTTAATTCATACGGCAAAACAATGTTTGCTAGATCACCTAAGCTAAGTATCTTTTATTCAAATACAATATTTAGGGCAATTCTTAAATATAAAAAATTCAAACTTACAGTTTTCATTTTTCTCTTTGCTCCAGATGGTTCATCCATTTCTATAATTTTGTAGTCGCTGACACAACACAATTTATCAAAACTTTTAAACTATTGTTAATTAAATTATTTATACAATCGATATAATAACAAAGTTCAATCAAAAGACTATTAAAAAAAAAGAGTTCCGTTTCGATTCGACTGATTTCCGAATTCGGTGAACTGACGTTTTGTTCTTAATTCAGTTGACGTGACGTGACACAGGACCAAATGACATATGAATGAATGACAAAAAGCAAAGCACGCAGCCGACAGCGGCCACAGTGTTGCCTTTTTTTAAATCACCTTCCCCCCTAGACAACTAATATAACTAATTAAGAGCCCTACGCCTGATTTCTGAATTGAGTATTCAAGCTGAGAACAACTTAAGTATCGTTTTGTCTCATTCAGTTGTTAAGATTTCAATGCGACAGAAGAGACTCTTGAAAAATCCAAGACGCCAAGACGAGCCAAGCGAAGCGCACGGTCACTACCTACTTTTTCTCGAAGCGCTTCGTCGTTTTTTTGAACCCTCATAACTTGGATTTGGATTATGCTAGATCAACAAAATTTTCGGGATATATTGTCAATAGCAGACTTATTGAACGTATAAAGTTTTAATTACATAAGCTTTTAAACTTCAGATTTTATTTATAGCTGCAAAACGCTGATTTCGTCACTGACTCACTGATGATCATAAAATTCTTAAGGTATTTCATAATGTCCTAGAAAGCAGATTTTTTTCTGTAAGCTAGTATTAGCACAAAAACAACAAAAGAAATATAAAACTTGTAACTTTCATCCCCTAACCCCTTAAACTAGGGGATGGGAATTTGTATGAGACCTGTAATTTTCAATTTTGACGCTTGAGGTCTAATCTGATCTAAAACTTGGTGCTTCCAGATATATATAAGAATAGGTAATGCTTGTTAAGAAAAATGTTACAAACAACTTACAAAAAGAAATAAAAATCCCACCAAAAACATTTTCATTGAAAATGTTGCTAAGACGAGCCCATATGACTCGCACTGTCAAAAAGTTATCACATGTCATGTAGAGCCTAGCTACTAACACTACACGCCCTAACTCTACAAGGCCTGACATCACAAACTCTATACCTTAGTCAAAATATGTGGCTTGGCCGTTCGTTACTACAAGAACTATTGTATAACACAAAAGTAATGAACAGTGAATTAATTTTTCACCTTACGCCAATGTGAATGTAGCGAGATGGCCAAGCCACATATTTTGACTAAGGTGTAGAGTTTGTGATGTCAGGCCTTGTAGAGTTAGGGCGTGTAGTGTTAGTAGCTTGGCTCTACATGACATCTGATAACTTTTTGACAGTGCGAGTCATATGGGCTCGTCTTAGCAACATTTTCCATGAAAATGTTTTTGGTGGGATTTTCTTTTATTACTTAGAGTGACTAAATTTAACTTCACATATTTTTTTTGTAAATAAACAAACTTGTAAATAATAAACTTCTGATAATTCCTAATTAATTCACACCTCATTTTAAAGCGAGATTATAAAAAACATGCTAGTGTCGCCTTAGAATATCACTAGCCCATTTCTTTCCTTTGGTGTTTGTAAGATGTTACTTATTGGAGCGAAGCGCCATTTATCCCCGACTTTTGTATTAGGCTTGTCACAAAACTCCCCCTAAACGGTTGATCCGATCATAGCCAAATTTAGCACAATTGTTCAAGACATCGAGGAGAAGGTTTTAACGATGAGAATATTTAGATAGATAGAATAGAATAGAATAACTCTTTATTGCACATCAAACACAAATTTACAAATGAAATTATCATACAGTTTACAGTGAGGTACGATTGGCGGTCTTATCGCTAAAAGCGATCTCTTCCAAACAACCTTTGGAAGGTGAGATCGGTAATTAGTTATCTGGGTAGATGTTACCATTGAGGAAAAATCACCCTTGAAAGTTTCCCATGTAAGTCGACTTGCTCGCCCTAGCGAGTACCCGACAATCACTCGCCACTTCGCTCCAATTTGGCATCGCAAAGCATTAATACCCACCCAGTTTATTGGGCATTTGATTATTTGGGTGATGCGGTGGGTAACAACCTTTCCATATTTCCTAACTCAACGTCCCAACCCAAGTGATTGAAGAATCTTTAATTCCTAAGCTTAGTAAAAGAATTGCGAGTTTCAATCGAAGTTTCATTTTCGAGCAGAATGATCGAGTTCAATACATTTGGTGAAAACAATACATATCTATGTCTCTTTTACTCCTGATGCTACGGATAGCATTACTACGGCGGCGCAAAGTAAACGATTCGATAAAATTCACAATCCTCCTACTGTCTACCCCTTATTGCCATTCTTTGTATGTATGTATGTAATATTACTGAATTTAAATGAAAAAAATATAATGCCATATTTGACTATAAAGGTTACCAAAATGTACTTATTTTACCTTAATAACCCATTTGATGAGAAAATATTGGTACAGATCCACAATCTTTTCTTGGCCGGCGGCGACTACTGGTACTACTGTCGCCATTTTGAAATTTCGGCCTGTCATTGTCAGTTAGTTCTCAACTAAATAAAAATTATAGGGTGACCTACGTATATAATAAATTATCACTTTCAATAATATTTTTTGTAGTGGAAACTTTTTTTAAAGTCAATTATTTTTATGATATATCTTTGCTTATTAATAAATGCTTTTATTTCCAGTATTCAATATACAAAGTTATGAAAATTATTACTTATTTTGTTAAATTTTGTCTAAGTAGGCTAATACCGTTTGAAAAGTTGTGCGCACATGACTATAGCGGTGCGGGTTACGGGAAGTAGGGAAATGCTCCCGAAGAAGATTTCACTTCGTATACACTGATGCGTGGGTTCTAATCCTAATGCGGGGATGTACCAATGTGTCATTTCTTAAGTCATAACCATCTGACATATATATAAAAATACAAGGCAATTACGACGTGATAGCTCAATGGGTAGAACACCGGTTAACGTGCAAGCGACTAGTGTTCAAATCCCGGATCGGGCATACACCAATTTGTCTTTTCTAAAAGACATATGTGTGGTTAATTTATCATGTTTGTTAACGGTGAAGGAAAACATCGTGAGGAAACCCACATGGCTGAGTTGTACTTAATCATGTGACAGTATATTCGTACAAAAACGGCGATAGGCCTGCCCCCTATCACGTGAGTACACTGTCCATGCAAAACTTGGGTACTCTGAACACCAGGTGACAAAGTCACGTGATGTTCAGAAGTATTAGTACCTCTGGCAAACCCCTTCGGGGGTATTCGGCGTGAACGTTTATGTTATGTTATGTGTTACAAGGCTGTTAACAGCAACAAAAAAGTGCCCATAAATTCCAGTAAATTTATGGGCAGTACCCAGCAAAATGAATGACCCAAACGATATCTGATGTTTAGAATTATTTTTTCTGTGCCAACTTTTTAGCCAAAAATCTCTTAAAAGCCCCAATACCGTTAGTCGCCTCTCACGTACACCCACCGGCAGAAATGGGGTAGTGCTATTCTAAGCCGACACTACACAGCAACTAGTTACTAATTAAATTAATATTGCATAAATTGTTTTATTAAGATATTTCAATACATAAATAAATTAGCCTGTATGATGTAAAATTATTTCCCTTATAATGGGTAATTTTCATTTACTGGCAATTCTTATATCGATGTCAGCGACGCCCTTACCGGCCAAGAAAAGATTGTGGATCTGTATTGATTGTCCAAAGGCTCTGTTGTGACGGTTCGTTTTTTATCATACCATACTTTCACATTATGAATAACATAGCTAGAGCATAGATTAAGTTGATGAAGAATTGGCCTAGACCTCGCTTTTTTAACATACCCTTTTTATATTATAAATCGATAAAGGACATCAAACTAAACAACTTTGCCCATGGAATGCCTATCTAAAATATTGTAATTTTCAAAATATAATAATAATTAAAAATTGTCGTACCTAGTTCAAACTGAGAATGTATACAATGAGATTCCTTGCTTCAGTGAAAATAAAAAATAAAAAAAAAACATTTGATATATGCTTTTCGCTCTGTAAACAAAAATATATGTTCTTTCTGTATTTTCCAGTTGTATTGATCGTCGTTGAAAAATAATATCATGAAAATAAACCGGTAAGCGAGCGATTGAACTGGAAAATACCGAAAGAGGTTATGTTTTTGTTTACACCATAGATCAAATGTTTTTTTTTTATTTTTTATTTTCACTGAAGCAAGGAATCTCATTGTATACATTCTCAGTTTGAACTAGGTACGACAATTTTTAATTATTATTATATTTTGAAAATTACAATATTTTAGATAGGCATTCCATAGGCAAAGTTGTTAAGTTTGATGTCCTTTATCGATTTATAATATAAAAAGGGTATGTTAAAAAAGCGAGGTCTAGGCCAATTGAAGGATAAATTTTACGGGCGGAACGAATTTGAGGGAACGAAGGAACTTACTAGGCGAGGGCTACATTTTTTTGTGATATAATAGGTCTATACCTTGCTAGTGGCGATTTTATCAATAAACAAACTGCCATTCCATTCACCAAAAAAAATAATATTTTTTATTTATTACGGTGGATAAATTCTCTAAGTGTGAATTTTATTATTTTTTCTATTATTTTATATCAATGTGAGGTTTTTCCTCGAAAATAATAAAACTGGATAATTCTATTGTTTCAACTCCTCAACCAGTATCAAATATGCCGACCGCTACGACGGCAAATGATGATCGCAATGTAGCTGATCAAAAAATGTGGAATGCTCTAAAAAGATACATTTTACGGGACCGACAGCGAAAAAAAGAAGGTAATGGTCTTCCCAACGATATTAAATTATGTGATCTCCAGCGATTACTTCCATTATTAGCTGTTTCATTTTCACAAGTGAAATATGTTATAGCTTCTCACGTAACTAACAACTAGCGCATGATGCATTTCCTCACTACACTAAGTAAACATTAATGCACACTTTTTTGTTACAGAATATGAAGCTAAAGTTGAAGAAGAAAAACTACGTAAGGAAAGAGAGGCGAGGGAACGGCAGGATGTCATGACATTAGGTATTGTAAACTTAGTATGTTTTGTTATACTTGCTAGCCCTATGAAGATTGTTTGACTTTATAGATAAAAAACGGGGCAAGTCGACCCTACAGTGTCCACTTTTTTCTTATTTGGTTATATACTAACACTTGACAATTCTGTTGGCTTGTATAATGACTAAATTGCTTAATGAAAATTTCAAATAATAGATGAGACATGATAAATAAATTTAAACCTTCATGCTGTATATCCCTGAAAAGGCTGAAATTGAAAATTGTTTTATTTGCCCTAAATATGTACAAATGTGAATATAATGTGTGACAATATAATGTTAACATATATTAAACAAATGGCAAAAAGAAACAGTCTCAACATTTGTTAGAAACCACCATTGGTACCATTGGATAGCACCATTGGTGCTAGCTTACAGCGCTAGTTTCCAGACTGTCCCTGACTAAAATAATGAAAATAAAATAATTGAATATAATACAGTGTAGTAGAATATAATGTAAAATAACATACAATTATTATGAATTATAAAAATGCAATATAAATATAAAAAGACCTGTTAAAATATGCAATTATACATTTGTAGCTAATATAATAAAAAAAGAGAAAATAAATTTATTCTTTAAGCCAATCAGCAAACAAACAAAAATGCAAGGTTGGCTAAAGTACTACTTTACATAACATTGTTACCTGGTGTTCAGAGTACCCACAGGTTGGTATATCATTGTTTTGATCTAATACACTGTCACCCACATGACTAAGTAAAACATAGTCATGTGGTTTTCCTCACTATGATTTCCCCCACTGTTAAAAACCCTTATAAATTAACCAGACATAACTTTACAAAATATAAATTGGTGTATGCCTGAACCGGGGTTTAAATGCCTGTCTGCTTGAAAGGTGGGTGTTTAAATTTTAAAATAAGAAAAGTATTTATTCTGCTGTTTAATTTGGCCAAAGTTGGTTTAAAAAGGATAATTTTACTTATTGAATAATAACTGTCAATGATCCAGGAAACCCTCTGCTCTATAAATCCTAGATTTTGATTACAATTTTAATTGTTTAAGACTGGATGATGCTGACAGTTCTTTCATAATCTAAGTTCATTTTAATTAACCCTGTTGCTAACACACAACCTCATCATTCTCTTTTAATTTCAGAGGAAACAAAAGAGCAAATAGACCAGCTTGAGCAGAAAATAAAACAGCTGGAAAAAGAGAAACAGCAATTGTTCATGCAGCTTAAGAAGGTTCTCAATGAGGATGAGTTCAGGAAGCGGCACAAGATAAAGGAATTCAGGTATGTTATGGCTAATAACCCTTGGAGTAGCAAAATTATATCCCTATCTTTAACTAAATTAATTGATACATATATATGGCTATGAATCCCATATAAATTGGCTTTGCCTCAGCCATTTTTGTAAGTTTAATGGGGAAAAGGATGGTTGGTGATGGGTCTCCAGCCACATCACCCAACACTTACATAAACACCCCCAAAACGTGAGAAAATGAGTAAGTTTTTATCTAAACCGATTACATACATACATACATATACTCAAGGCTACAAATCCCTAAAAGGGGTAGCCAGAGCTGAGAAATTATAAATTCCTCAGCCACTTTTGGAAGTTGAGTGGGAAAAAGATGGTAGAATAAAGGTTGTTGGTGATGGGTCTCCAACCGCATCGCCTAAAAATCCCTTAAAAAGCCCCAAGTCCACTAGTCGCCCAAGGCTGTGTAGTGTCGGCTTAGAATAGCACTTCCCTATTTCTTCCGTTGGGTGTACGTAAGAGGCGACTAAACCAATTCTACACAGTTATTTTTTTTATAATTCTTACACACCACATGTTCACCTATAGTAGCATAGTGTTGCTAAGAAACTATCTGAAGTTCGCCATCATCCCTGTGGAAGATGGAATTAGTATCAGTACTCACGGTTATAAATCCCTAAAAGGGGTAGCCAGAGCTAAGGAATTAGAAATTCCTCAGCCATTTTTGGAAGTTGCGCGGGGAAAATATGGTGAAATAAAGGTTGTTGGTGATGGGTCTCCCAACCGCATAGCCCAAGAATCCTTTAAAAAGCCCTAATACCGTTAGTCGCCCCTTACAAACACCCACCGGAAGAAATGGGGTAGTGCTATTTGAAGCCGACACTACACAGCATATTGTGATTAAGAAGTACATAACATAACCATAGACGTTCACGCCGAATATCCCCGAAGGGGTTGGCAGAGGTACTAATACTTCTGAACATCACGTGATTTTGTCACCAACACTAGTAGTTTGCACGATAACCGGTATTCTACCCATTGTGCTATCACAGAGTGATTAAGAAGTAGACAAATAAAATATAAAAAATTAATAGACCCCTTTATATTCTTATGGTACCAGACAGCTAGGTTCATTTAACATTGCAACATGCAATACCACCATTGAATTCAATATTAATTCTATTAAATAAAAACATGTTTTCAGTGAACAACAATCAATGAAGATGCCAATGAACAACTCACAAATGCAGATGTTTGGCCAGGGAGGCGAACCCCCTCCATCGCAGGGAAGACCACCACCACTCACATCTCATCTTATTAACAAGGTGAGCTTTATTTGGTTATCGCAAGTATCTCTTTGGTTTATAACCGTTACACTAACTGTTAGAGCATTTGGTTTTTGATCTGACGGGCAAGCACGAGCGCTATTTTATCGACACGATAACGGTTAGAATGAGATGGCAGTATACGATACTAAGTAAGTGCGTAAGAGATGGCTGCTTTATCCCACGCGATAACTAGTTTAAACACCGCTCGTGCTTGCCCTTCTGGAATACAAGTGCTCAAATAGTTATGAAACTCAGAAAATAATTTTGCCTTGTTAGCGAATCCTAGTTTGGTAGGAAGAAATTGCAAGTTTATTGTATGTAAACAAATATTCCATAACTCAAAGACTCAAACCTTTACGCCGAATATCCCTGAAGGGGTTGGCAGAGATAATAATACTTCTGAAAATCATGTGACATTGTCATGTTTAGAGTACCCACGTTTCACATGGACAGCATACTCATGTGATAGAGGGCAGGTCTATCGCTGTTTTGTATGAATACACTGTTACATGACTAGGTACAATTTAGCTATGTATGTTTCCTCACGATGTTTTCCCTCACCGTAAACGACCATGATAAATTAACCACACATGTGTTTTTAATAAAGACAAATTGGTGCAGGCCCGACCCGGGGTTAAAAAACTAGTTGTCTGCAGGATAAGTGGTGTTCTACCCACTGAGCTATCACATAATACTAATAAATATTTAATGCTAGTGTTGTAAACCAGGATCATTAGCTACTATAGTAGTTGTGATATTCTGCCCACCTTCACCAGATCAGTATGGTATGCTATGGCTTAATCAATCAGTCTTTTCAGGTATAGCATAACCCATCAGTGGGAATATACATGACATATAAAATATACAGAAGTAAAAATACTTTGAAGTGTTTTGGCAAGATATTAGAATTTAGGGGGCAGGCCTATCGCCGTGAGTACACTGTCCATGCAAAACGTGGGTACTCTGAACACCAGGTGACAAAGTCACGTGATGTTCAGAAGTATTAGTACCTCTGCCAACCCCTTCGGGGATATTCGGCGTGAACGTTTATGTTATGTATGTATGTTTATGTATTAAAATTTACTATATTCAATAAATAAATTTTAAACCAAATCCATATTGTAATTGAATGAAATATATTTTAATGGGTGGGATCCATAGACATACATACATACATATACTCACGGCTATAATTCCCTAGAGAATAAAGAATTATAAATTCCTCAGCCACTGTTGGAAGTTGAGTGGGGAAAAGATGATAAAATAAAATAAAGGTTTTTGGTGATGGGTTTCCAACCGCATCGCCCAAAAATCCAATGAAATGCCCCAATACCCTTAGTCGCCTCTTACGACACCCGTGGGTAGAAAGGGGTAGCGACATTCTAAGCCGGCACTACACGGCATAGACAGTACTGAATAAATTGGAATAGTTTTAAAATTTGGTCAAATTGCCTATTGTAACTTCAATTAAGTCACACAAACATCCATTTCACCTATAATTAAGTTCATTCAACCAGCCTCCATTTATTTGCCCCACAGTCGCCAATAGTCCAACGTGGACAAGGCCAGTCCGGAGTAAAGAGGCAAAGAAGCCCGTCCCCCACCTACCCAATATACCAGCAGCATCGGCTGCATCAGCAACCCATGAAGCATCAGAACGTTTACTCTGATCATAGTAAGTTACATACATACATATACTCACGCCTATGAATCCCTTGAAGGGGTAGCCAGAGCTAGGGAATCAGAAATTCCTCAGCCACTTTTAGAAGTTGCGTGGGGAAAAGACGGTGGAATAAAGGTTGTTGGTAATGGGTCTCCAACCGCATTGCCCAAAAATCCCTTGAAAGCCCCAATACCGTTAGTCGCCTCTTACGTATACCCACCGGAAGAAGTGGGGTAGTGTTATTCTAAGCCAACACTACACAGCAAAACATACACTCCATAGTAATTTCTACCTTTAAATTACAGATTTATAGGTTTTACACTGTGTTTAATAGGTTTTTGGGAGATAATCAGGAAGTAATAAGCAACAAGGTTCCCATTACTCACTTACCCCATATCAACATCGGCTGCATCAGCAACCCATGAAACATCAGTCCCTTTACTTTGATCAGCTTCAAATTGGAGATTCATTTGTAAGTTTAAGACTTGATAGAATAGGCTTTTCAGAGATGATAAGAAGTTACAAGGTTAACGAGTGGGGCTGCAGTAATATAAAACGAATAATGCACAGCATTTTAGAAGTCAATTTAATTAGTTATAATCCTTTTATAAAAGCAATTCGGTATGCAAAGTTTTTTTATTGTATTTATTTGATATTTTTATTCGATAGGAAACCCGAAAGTAAAAGACTGATTTGAATATTTTTCATTTAAATTTACTAATTTTAAAGTTATGATATTTTTAAGATTGTTCGCCTTTTGTACTTAATGTCGTCATCGATTGACAAAATCACGTAGCGACATGCAAATGAAGTGAAATGTTTATTAAAAATGTTGCTGATTGCAAAACTTTTCATGAATTTGTGATCTCAAATGAAATTATTACGATATTATTGTTTTCTTTGTTTAGAAACAGAGTTTTGACAGTTTTAACTGACACAGTTTTCACGATGCTGCCAATTGTTGGAAAATGATTTATTAACCTTAGAAAACTAAATGGGCGAAACCAAGTACAAAAGTTAATTGTAATTATATTTTTCAGAACTGGATGATAATCGCATGGGTGGTCGGCCAATGGCGCGCGCTGTACTTTGGAATAGTAAGTTGATCACATTTTGTATTTATGCTATATCATGTTTAATAAAATTATGAGAGTAAAGTGAATGCAGTAGAGGTGAACAACAAGAAAGAGGAACTATTTGTAATGTTATGTTTTGCGATCGAGTGAGGTATAACGTGAAAGATGATATTGCAAAAAAGATAAAAGGTTGTTTTGGCACATCAAGTGGATGGATGGTGTGGAAGATGATATTCTAAGAAAGATAAAAAAAGGAATGTTGAGATGGTTTAGGCGTATAGAGGATGGATGACAGTAAATTGGTGAAAGAGATCTATAGAGCCAATGTGGAAAGTAATGTCAGTAGAGGACGACCACATGGGACCCATTGAGATGAAACAGAGAATATACTTAAGAGGATTGAGACCGAAGTCTGAAGAATAAGAATGTATGAAAATATTTATGAATGTAAAAAGTTCCAGAGGTTTGCCAGCATCATAGAAAGTGGCGATTGATAGTCTGCCTAGCCCAAAAGAAACGAATGAAAATTATCGTTAAAAAAACACAAAACCATCGCAATACGAATCAAACTTGACGTCAGTATGCTCATCTCTTTACTACGCGATTCCGAACTCCAACGTAGTGAGCATAATTGAGAGACCGCCCCCTCTTTTCATTCTCTCTTTCTCTGTCTCTCACTCACATTTAAATTTTATGTGTTAATGAAAATAATTGTTTGTGAAGCAGCTGAATATACCTGAAATTTTTCTTCAGATATTCATGTTCTTTAAGTGTCGGTCTGCTTAATATCAATAAATCCATAAAGAAATAAAATGTACTCAAAAAGACGGATGTCCGAGGTATGAAGAATAAGCGTGAATCAAAAGAACGATGAATGCAAATGAAGTTCTATAAGTTGTCCGGAATCTTGCAAAGCGGTGATCGTTAGTTTCAATCTACCCAATCGGTACTAATTGCGTATTATTGTATCTTGTATGAATGTTCCAATATTTCACCTATTAAAATGCTACAAATTTTCTAGAACCATCGCAATACGCATCAAACGTGACGTCAGTATCGACGTCCCCTTATTACGCGATGCCGAACTCCAACGCAGTTAGCGTGGTAGAGCGTCCCCCCCCCCTTTCATACGCGGACTCATTTAAATTTTATGTGTTAATAAAAATAATAGTTTTTTTTTTGTGCTGACCTGTAATTTATTTGGGAACCAGCTACCAAAACCAGTTCTTAATCTGTAAGTTTGCTTGATACCATTAAGTAAATAAATGTACTCAAAAAGACAGGTGTCCGAAGTCTGAAGAATAAGTGTGAATCAAAAGAACGATGAATGCAAATGAAGCTCTATAGGTTTCCCAGAATCTTACTAAGTGGTGATCGGTAGTCTCTAACTACCCCACTATTGATGGTCTATTATTGTATCGTGTGTTAAGTATATTATTATTAAGGGCGTCCCCCGAAAAATAGGTTGATATTGATTGTTTGGAAATGCTATAAAGTCTGATTTGATTATATTGATATGAGATGAATAAAATATATGTTGGTGATTAGTTCATGGTGTTAAAATTTGATGTTTAACATTTTAATATTTTGTTGAAAAATATGATGAAAAAAATTTAATTGGAACATGCTTTGTTTTCATAAAAACCGTATAGGCTCCACTAGCATTACATACATGTGAACTCATTATGTGTCTATATACGCGTAGCTTTAAGATCTGTAACTTTGATGTTTAACTTTTCATTTAAACATTATAGTTATTCAATAAAACTAAATAAACTACATTTATCCTGCGCGCGCGTTTTTTACGTCCCTGTCACTCTCAATAAATTTGACGTAAGAGTGAGCGCAATAGCTGCAAAATGCGGGGAGGCCCTTAAGTATGAAGAACAAAAGAGCATGTATGAAAAGATTGATGGATGTAAACGAAGCTAGAGAGGTTTGTCAGTAAGTACGAAGTGGCGATCGATAGTCTCTGCCTACCCCAATGGGAATTAATGGCGTGAGTATTTGTATGTATGTGTGTAAATGTTCCAATATTTCACATATTAAAATGCTACAAAATTTCCAGAACCATCGCAATACGCATCAAACGTGACGTCAGTATCCTCATCACCTTACTACGCGATGCCGAACTCCAACGTAGTGAGCGTGGTGGAGCGTCCCCCCCCTCTTTTATACGCGCACCACGGCCACGCCCCGCACGGAGGCCACGCCCCCCACACCCCCCACACCCCTCACTCGTCCCACCACGCTAATCTGCTGTACGCGCCTGCGCAGAGTCAGCTGTATCATTTGGATATGATTAATAATCGGGAACAGCATCAGCAGAATGAGAAGGATAAACAGGTTAGTGATTTTGTTTTAGTTACCCCTTACTTTAGAATTGCTTTGTCATTGAATTTCTTCTAAACCGTTTGACTGATTTTGATTAATTTTGCGCAACGGTCAGTGCCATTAGAATATAGTCTTAAAGAAAGATAGTTGAATAAAATTGTACCATCAAAATTAGAAAACTGCTAAAATTGTATAAATGTCAATGCCCCATTCAGACAGTTGCTCACTTTGCTCCTTTAATGGCAGCGTGCCCGATGCTGACAAAGATATTGAAATAATTTTGTTGTGGTATTAAATTTTGTGTGTAATAAATAAATGTTTGTGGTATTCTTCCTTATTATATTTTGCTATGCAATCCTTTACCATGCCTCTGCAATCCATGGGTTTAGGTAGTCAACTATCTCAATTAAAATTATACATTTTTTCCTAAGTATTGAATTTGTTTGTTATTTTTTTGTATTTCTTTAATGTTATCCAGTACTAACAAACTTATGGTTGATCATTACTTCGCATTTTTTTTTAACAACTACAATTCCCTAGAATAATAAATTCCTCAGCCACTTTTGGAAGTTGAGTGGTGAAAAGGCGGTAAAATAAAGGTTTTTGGTGATGGGTCTCTAACCGCATCGCCCAAAAATCAAATAAAAGCCCCAATACCCTTAGTCGCCTCTTACGACATCCGTGGGTAGAAAGGGGTAGCGACATTCTAAGCCGGCACTACACGGCAACAACTACTTATCATAAAACTTTTTTATAGCATAGCATAACTATTGTTGACTTTGTTATTCAAATGTAAAGTAACATTTGGGGTATTTGTTATTTGTCAAAACTTTCACTAGACCAATACACTTTAATAAGAAAAAGTATTCGGGAAACACTGACGTTAAGTTGGGTTAGAACTCTACTAGAAAAATACGTGGCATCTTGTCCAGTTTAGATTTCTTTACTTCTTTGTTTCATAACTACACCTAAGTCTTCTCATACAGAAGTACTAATAAACTGTATTTTTTTTCTGCACTGTTATTATTTTTAATATAATACCAATTAAAACATTCCCTCCTTGAAAGTTAAAATAATTTCTCGCAAACTCAATCCACCGCACGATGTATTGCAGCCGGTACTAATCGCGCTATCGGAGGCGCACCACCCGGCCGCGCACGGTGCCGCTGCCTACTCCTCGCCGAGACACATGCAACATCATCAGCAACATCCGCATATGCAGGTAATTGGGTTTTTAAAGCTTTTTTAATTGGATTTTATAGCTGTGTAGTGTCGGCTTTATAGCACTACCCTATTTCTTCCGATGGGTGAACGTAAGAAGCGACTAACGGTATTGGGGCTATTAAGGGATTTTTGGGCGATGCGGTTGGAGACCCATCACCAACAACCTTTGTTTTACTAACTTTTCCCCCACTTAACTTTCCAAAAGTGGCTGAAGAATTTCTAATTCCTTAGCTCTGGCTACCCCTTCTCGGGATTTATAGCCGTGAGTATATGTATGTATGGTTTTTTCAAATCAATCTAACCTGGATGCATGTATGGAAAAATGACGCGTTCCAAGAGTGAGAGCGCGAAACAAGTGTGAAAGGGACGGTTAATTTTTTTTCTCCAACATGAAGTTATTTTGATGTTCAATAAAGATTTGTCTAATTTATTATATTCCATGGGCTAAACTTATAATTTTTGTATTCAATTGAAACTGAATATAAACATTTGCCATATAAACGTTATATACTATCGTCAATAGATCCCAAAAAAGATTATGGAAGTATTCATGTGATGGTATTTTATAAGATTTACGCCCAGTTACTATACCATAGCTTTAGTCATAATTGTATTTAATATGGAGCTAATCTGATCTGTGTAAATGTCTCTATAATTTGCATGTCCATGATCTGGTGATGAGTTGACTGCATTATCCATTAATATCTTTGAAGCAAAACATAATAATATTGCAAATAACTCATTTACCTGTTTAAATTCCAGCAATCAAAACCCGGCAGCATAACCCAAGGATACCCCGTACAACAATCGAACCCGAATGTGCAAAACCCAAATATGTACCCCAACAGACATCGTTACTAACTAATGTTTGTCCGACGGAACCCGCCTTGGCAATGATAGTTCCGTGCGATGGTTATATACACGTTATATAACTTATATATGATGAAATTGTTGCATTATGATCAAGTGACTACAATGTAACTCCTGAAGAAGATTACAAAATGGAATTGGTGACAGAACAGATTTAAGTGTCCGTGAAAATCAATAAGTGGAAAAAAGGAGAGTCAATTTATAATCTGTGAAAAATATTTAGTGTGGAACTAAAAACTTATTAACCGTGAAGTTGATATTGTTAGTGAAAACAATAGTTTTGTGAAAAAAAATATGGTCTTGGTCAAATTGTTCTACCATCTGTTGTAAATTAAACTTCAAAATGGATGTTACGTCACTTCACAAGTAGCCTTGTACAAAATCGATACATTTCCTAAAATTTACGCACGCTATTGATTCCCTTTGGGATGTTTTGCCACTTTGATTGTTTTAACAATCTTGACAATTTCTTGCTTTCCTCACAATCCTCTTTCAATTACAACTAAACTTAACAATAATTAAATATGAGTGATGTTCTTCCCAAATATTCAAATGTAAATAAAAAATATTGAAACTCACTAATCGCCTTATGGCGTTTTATACATAAATAATTCTTGTGTGTCTCGAACGAAGTAGTAGCACTCACCGAGTTAAACTTTTTCAAGTCATCATCATATCTTGGCTGACTGCTTATGGATTCCAAAATTGTTAAATATAATCGAATTAAAAATATAATAATCGCGGACCAACAGACATACATACAGGTCAAACACAGAACCTCCTTTCTTTTTTTGGTCGGTTAAGGCACTAAAACCTTCTCCTAAATGTAACGAATACTGTCCTGAAAACCGCATCCAAATAGCTTAAGCCAAACTCGAGATAATCGCGGACAATTATACATACATACATACATACATACAAACAATCGAACTGAGAACCTCCTTTTTTGAAGTCGGTTAAAAAAGAAGGCTTTCTAACAAATTCTAGTAAGCGCATATAACAACTGTTCTAGTGATCACATTGACAGACATACACTAGCGGTACCTGCCCTGCCCTTGATAGTAAGATTATATATCGCGGTACTAACGTGTTTAAGTTCGTAAGTATTAATATATCTGAGTTTATGCACTGTTGTACTTGCCAGTATATTTGTGTTATGTCCACAAATTAAAACTTACAAATATGAGAATGTTGCATTACTATTTTGTTTACCGTAATGTGTGTAATTGCGACAGAGATAACACCAATGTTCTCTCACTCAGCCTCTTTCCAAATTATGTTTATACCAAGACATTTGAGTTTACATTTAAATATATATGCTTATAAATAAACAGATGCATTGTATCACCGATTTCTTTCTAGTTAATAAAACTCGACCATTCTGAGTCGAAATTCAATTATATTGTAACTTGCCTTAGGTCTACAGGATAAGAGTAGTCAAACCTTACAAAAAAAATTATCAATGTACACATCTATGTAAATAACTACGTACAACATCCGATATGTCGCTTATTGTTTAGATAGTGCGTTAGTGGTAGCGATATACATATACTACATACATACATATACTCACGGCCATAAATCCCAAAAATGGGTAGCCAGAGCTTCAGAGCTAGAAACTCCGCAGTCACATTTGGAAGTTAATAGGGGACAAGACGGTAGAAATAAATATGCCGTGTAGTGTCGGCTTAGAATGTCACTACCCCTTTCTACCCACGGGTTTCGTCTATTGGGCGATGTGGTTGGAGACCCATCACTAACGATAATGATACTTTATTTCTACATCTTGGTAGCGATATATTTTTGATATGTAATGAGAAAGTTGCCTATTGTACATTACCATTTCACTAACCACATAAATAATTATTCATAAATAAAGCTGTCTCCTACTCCACATGTTGACTATGTTTAATGTAGCTTGTGTATAAATATCTGGTTCCCGTTGGTATTCTAGAAATGAGTACAAAATATTCGCGATATGTCAAACAGATCAGACATAAAAAAAAAATAAGTAATTTTTTTTACGCATCTCATTTCCAAATCATTTCCTATGTCTCTCGCTCTTGCACTTAACTGTTATCCCTGTCTCGGGAAACTTTGCTTTCATTAATAGTAAGGGAGGCGAATCGGGGATTTTAGAAGTGACTCGATCGTATCAGATTATTATATAGGATGAATCCTTGTACCGTGTAATGTATATCTACCGATTATGAACCCTTTATATAGCGAAGTATGCTGAGGGGAATTCGTCAGATTAGTACAAAAATAACAATCGTCGGAAAAACTTGAGCGTGTCAGATTAAGTAAAGGTAGGTTAATTACATTTAAAAGAGTGTATATCTAGAAAATCTGACGATTTGGACGTTGCGTTAAGAGATTAGATGGTGAAGAATCTTCAAGCGCTCGATGCGTGTGACGGCCAATGTTCCTGTGATGGTGTTTTGGCGTAATATTTATGTGTTAATTTAAAATGGATAGAATGACGATATCCCTTGCGTAAATCGTCAGATTAATATAATGGTAATCAGAAACATAAATCGGGTTTTTACTGTTAATGGCTGACACGCTCGATTATTTCCATACAACATTTTTTTACATTTTTAAAATGTTTATACGCTCTGTCCCCCCACTAAAATGAAAACTTGTAATAGAATTTTTTTCGTTTTGAAACATAAATTATCAAATCCAATAGGTTTCTACGATGCTCGAGCAACTGCAAATTTAGCATTAAGGCCTCCCCTACTATAAGTATTTGAATAATGTAATCTGTTTTATGGGATAAAAAGTTTTGATGATTTGGATTTTCTTTTGTGTATGACTGTGTGTTTGGGTCATATTTTGCGATTCTAATACCTTATCTAAATACTGCTTCGGCGTAATCTGACTGGTCATACGTGATCAGATAGATGGCGTGGCGAATGGTCGACTCTTCTTTCAAAATGGCGGACATTATATTTTCTGCAAATTGTTTTACTGAGAAGTATAAATCAAATTAAATGAGGTTTATCTCAGTAACTTATCATAAATATGATTGTGTAAATTGCGCAATAATTTTACTATTAAGTTGTTTATTGAGTTTGTATAATATAGATTACTATAATTTGGCTGTCTGAGATCAGAGTTGGTAACCTAATTTTTAATATATTGTAAATAGAATAGTATTTTAATTGACATACTTTGTATATTAATTTCTTAAGATTTAATCATGTATTGTTTATTGGATGAAGTATATTTTATTATTGGGTATTTCTGTCTTCTTATTTTTGTTACATCAACTCAACTCTTCGTTCGTTCGTGCACCGAATATATCCGAAGGCGTGGCAGAGGTATTTTTGGCAGATGATGCTTAGAGCAAAGACCATAACCGGGTTATACAATTTAATGAAATGGGCTATTTGACAGGTTTTTAAAATCCATTTTATATGATGTAGTGGAGTTTAAGGAACGTATTTTTTAAATCAGGTACATATTTGCTGAAAAATATCAAGTTAAAAATTAAATATTAAAATAGCGCGTCAAAACACTATTTTCACTATGTGGCGCTGCGAACGGGTCAGTGACGTCACTTGCCTGTATTTGGTCTGTAGCAATAAACGAGCCACGAGGTTTCTTCACAGGGATGTGACTTCATCATAAACTCGACCAATCAAGAACGTTTTGTGTCACGTGACAACGTTTAAAAATTTGAATTTTTATTTATGGATTTTTAAATAAGTCAATTTTCAACTTACGTTAATAAAGAACCATTTTTAAACTCTTAATTTATACTGATGTCAGCAATTGACACTATTTCTCGCATTGTCATATAGCCTATTACCAATTAATATTAGAGCCGGTAAGTAATTTTCCAGTTACCTTAAATAATAAATACTTAATCAGTTTGATTGCCGGTTGGTTATATCCAGAATTATTTTGCTCGCCGATATATCTCTAATATATAAAATTGTCGTGTCAACATGTTTGTCTCCGTACTTTTCCGAAATGGCTTTACCGATTTTAACCAAATTTTGCATGCATATTCAGTTGGTCTGAGAATCTGCTAACATTTATTTTCATACCCCTAAGTGTTAAGGGTAGTCCACCCTTAACTTTTTTTTATAAAAACGCCTAAAGTTCGGCATAAGCAAATATACAGTACGAAGTCTGTCGGGTCAGCTAGTAAAATATAAATTATTAAAATAACAAGTTAATCACGGCCTCTTGTATTGCCGAAAATGATTAGATGACACAAAACAAAACTGGACCTAACAATGCTTGTGTAATAAACAAATTGCCTGTGATTGAATATAAGACGAATATAGGAATAAAAGGGCATGTATGAAAAGATTGATGGATGTAAACGAAGCTAGAGAGGTTTGTCAGGATCGTACGAAGTGGCGATCGATAGTCTCTGCCTACCCCAATGGAAACTAATGGCGTGAGTATATGTATGTATGTATGTATGAATATAAGAAATCTGTAAAGGAGGCTCTCGTATTTCCTCAAATAACCCGTTGACTCTGCATAACTAATCCAAATGTGTGAAAAATCGCCTTTAGATTCAAGAACCACAACCAGTTAATAAAATTAACTGTTTTCTGATCACTGGTTCAGACTGCCCACTTTGTGCAATGAGAATGTGTATTATACACGTGATAGTCTGACTAAGTAGAATTCAGCCATGTTGGTTTCCTCTTCCATCACCGATACATATATTTTCTTCTATATAAAAATGATTTCATCAATTTAAAATAATATTTTTCGTGAGCTTTGTTGCAGTGTTGCACTATACCCTTACTTCAGCGATTATTTTGGACCCATCACTTACCATCGTTTATTTTAACATCTTTTTCTTAATCAACTGTAAGAATATGTATGAATTTTGATTAATTGGATGTATGTCGTATACGAACCTTGATGGTTCTGTGGGGAAAACAACGGCCTATCAATGAGCCGTACCATAACATCACATAAACGTTTACGCCCGTTATCCCCGAAGGGGTTGGCAGATGTACCAATACTTCTGAACAACAAGTGACAGCGCCACCTAGTGTCCAAAGTAGGTACCCACGTTTTGCTTAGACTGTGTACTCACATGATAGGGGCAGGCAGAGAGCATGTGCGCCTCTGCCTATGTGGTAAGGATAAACATGTGAGAAAATTCTAAAACAACTCTGAATAGCAGAGACAATATGTTGTCACGTGATGTTTGAAGTTTTAGTACTTCTGCCACCCTTTCGGCGCAAGCGTTTAAATTTGGTGTTTTCCCTCACCTGCACCTTATTACATAACATAACATAAACGTTCACGCCGTTTATCCCCGAAGGGGTTGGCAGAGGTACCAATACTCCTGAACTCACATGGCAAGCGCCATCTAGTTTCCAGAGAAGGCACCCACGTTTTGCTTAGACAGTGTACTCACGTGATAGGGGGCAGGCCTATCGCCGTTTTGTACGAATACACTGTCACATGACTAAGTACAACTCAGCCATGTGGGTTTCCTCACGATGTTTTCCCTCACCGTTAGCAACCATGATAAATTAACCACACATATGACTTTAGAAAAGACAAATTGGTGTAGGCCCGTCCCAGGATTGGAACTCACGCCCTTCTGTTTTATTATTATTAATTAATAAAATATTTAATAATTATACGTGCATTAGTATCACTCTATGAGGATTCTAGTGCATGTGTAAGAGTAAACGGGGAAAACACTGACTGGTTCGGAATCTCTAGGGGTGTCCGACAGGGATGTGTAGCTTCTCCGTGGCTCTTCAATTTGTTCATGGATGACTGTTTGACAGAGTTGCGTGAAAGTGATTATGGACTAAGAATGAGTGGTTTCATCATTAAATGCCTCTTGTATGCTGACGATCAAGTGCTACTTGCATCGTCGGCAGAAGAGTTGCAAGAGATGATGAATATTGCATGTGAGTCTTTTGTAAGAAAGGGAATGAGGGTGAATGTGGATAAGACCAAAACGATGGTTTTTGAGAGACAGGAAGATGTGACAAAATGCGTGATTGCGATTGATGGTAAGGATGTGGAACAGGTGAAGGAGTTTGTATATCTGTGAAGTTTGTTTACAAGGGATGGAAAATGTGATGAAGATATTGAAAGAAGAGTGAAAAAGGGTAATGCGGTAAATGGAGCAATGAATAGCCTAATGACCTGTCAATCGGTGTCTGAAAAGGCCCGAATGGCTGTGCATGATGCTGTTCTTGTTCCTACGCTTATGTATGGAAGCGAATGTTGGGTGTGGCAGAAGAAGCATGAGAGCAGAGTGAATGCAGTAGAGATGAGGTCCCTCAGAAAAATTTGTAATGTTAGATTATGTGACCGAGTGAGAAGTAGTGTTATTCGTGAAAAGTGTGGTGTGAAAGATGATATTGTAAGAAAGATAGAAAAAGGAATGTTGAGATGGTTTGGGCACATAGAGAGGATGGATGATAGAAAATTGGTAAAAGGGATCTATAGAGCTAGTGTGGATGGTAATGTTAGTAGAGGACGACCACGGAGAACACACTTGGACCAAATTGAGAGTGTGCTCAAAAAGGCTGGCGTCCGAAGTATGAAGAATAAAAGAGCATGTATGAAAAGATTGATGGATGTAAACGAAGCTAGAGAGGTTTGTCAGGATCGTGCGAAGTGGCGATCAATAGTCTCTGCCTACCCCAATGGGAACTAATGGCGTGAGTATATGTATATGTATGTATGTATGTTAATAATAAATCAATCAAGTGGCTTTAAATCTAATATTACATAATATTCAAAATACATGAAATAATAAGTTAGATTCCTTGAGGAAAACTCAAATAAATGTTTTTCTGTTTGTTTTGTGAGCTGTATCCAGTGTAAGTGTCTTGGCTTAGAATTGCACTAGCATTTGCGATGATTTTCTACGATTTTAAATCTATCTTCAAACCGGATGAACCGTTTAATCGTCTTCGACTAACTTTTATAGATGAGCCCCTATCTCAAGCAACTGTGTACCGTTAGTTTAATGAATTTAAGCGCGGTCGCTTAGCTTTGAGAGATGAAACAAGGAGTGGTAGTCCTTTGACTACGGTTACTGGAGAAAAAGTACTGGCAGTAAAAAAAATTACAACAAAATAAGCGAATAACATACGAGGAGATTCAGTACATTTACTTCATCATACGAAATTTTATCCACCCATCTTTGCGTGAAGAGGATTGGTTCGCGCAGGGTACTTCACAATCAGACTGAATTTCAGAAGCAGGTGCGCGTGGAATGGTGCCGTGATATGATTAATATATTCGAAGCAGGTTCGGCCCGCCACTTTTACGACATTGTGACAGATGATGAATCTTGGATTTTTCAATACGATTCTCAAACAAAGAATGGCTGCTCTTTGAAAACGAACCGACGCCTACGAAAGTGAAGCGATCCAGTAGCGCAGGAAAAATTTTAATCGCTAGTTTTTTTACTCTAACGGGATATTTAGTCTCGATTCCCTTACGGAACCAAAGCAGCATTACTGCGGAGTGGTACACTACCAAATTTTTACCGGAAGATTTTGCTGCTGTGAACAATAAAATAAAAATAAGCAGGGGTATCAGTGACGGAATGGAAAAAGTGCTTTGAAAAAGGTTTAGACGTATATAATTATGTGTTGATGCTGATGAGGAGTATTTTGAAAAGTTGTTATATATACTGCCATAACAACAAAAGCAAGTGATATAGTTCAAAAAGAAGCAATACAAAGATTTCAAGTTTTGAAGTTGTGGTCACGAAATGGAAAACGCAGTGTGATAAGGGTTTCCTGATGCTCGACTAAAGATAGCGAGAGGAAGTCTAGAGCACGCTACAAGGACCCAAGGTAATCAAATACTAACGATTGCTACTTAGTACGTCCTGGCAACCCCTTTCTAGCTTCATTTACATTCATCAATATTTTCAAGTATGCCCTTTTTGTACACTGTCTGTTTGCTCGAAATATGTTTCCCGTGGTCGTGGTGTTTACGTGTAATTTTTTCAATAATTTTATATTTATTTATTCTTATCTACTCTCTCTTTGAACCCAAACCATCTTAGCAATCAATTACCAAGGAGTAATATAAAATCACCGGGGTAAAATTTATACATTCGTAGTCGCGAGTGGATATCTAGATTTAGCATTAAATACATACATACATACATATACTCACGGCTATAAATCCCTAGAAGGGGTAGCCAGAGCTAAGGAATTTGAAATTCCTCAGCCACTTTTGGAAGGTTGAGTGGGGAAAGGATGGTAAAATAAAGATTGTTGCATCGCCCAAAAATCCCTTAAAAGCCCCAATACCGTTAGTCGCCTCTTACGTACACCCACCGGAAAAAATGGGGTAGTGTTATTCTAAGCCGACACTACACAGCATTTAATACACTGGATAAATTTAGAAATTAAAAATTTTGTAAAAAAATAGCTAATTCTTCATGGAGCGGCTAGTTTATCTCTAAAATGTCAGAAAATCTAGACTAAGTCGTGCCATGTCTAAGGTTCCCTACTGAGATTTCTTTATTATAATAGTTAATGCTATAGGCCGTGTACGTGTAGTATAAAGAATGTTCAACGGTATTGTCACTGAAAAATAAATTAATAAGACCGTACCCTGAATGGCGTTGTTTGAAACCCACGCATTGATATGAGACGGTGATATTCTAAACCAACACTAAGCGGCTCTAAAGTATACCAAATTTCACCCTTCCTAGTTCCAGGAGTTAAAATTAAACGAAAGAATTATTGATTCTAGACAATTTACTTAAAATTAGTAAGAATATATTTGTGACAGTACATACTCGTATAAACGCTATGCTATTATTTACTTATTTATTTATGATGGCTAATTTTACACGTGACTCACTAACTATAGTACCTGTGCCAACCTATAGGGATATCCCGTGCAGACGATACATACATACATATACGCAACGGCTGTAAATCCCAAAAAGGGGTGGCCAGAGCTTCAGACCTCTGAATTTCTCTGCCATTTTTGGACGTTTAGTCGGGAAAAGATGATAAAACAAAGGATCCTCCTTCCCTCCTCGCTTAGCCACATCGCCCAATAATAACATAAAATACCCAAAAGCCTTAACAGCTTCTTACGATATCGGCGGATATTGGTTAGTGCTATTTTAAACAGACAATACATTAAATTTAAATTTAAGCCAAATGACTGTAAGTACAATATATAGAAAGGGCGTTCTAGATATTTTAAATTAAATTTTGCAGGACTTAAACTTTCCGATGTCATTTCAAACGTAAATATTTATTCTTTTATCTTGAAATCCAAGACCTATCCAACTATCATCAGAGTTTTTCATCCAAATTTCATTGGTAACCCAATGACTATAAAGACTATATTTCTTTAAGGGATTGCTACGGTCAGAGCATCTACGCATGCGTCAGAGTATTGACGTCACCCCTCTCCCCTTTTAGAGGTAGTTTCTATTCAGGAATTCAGGGATGTGAGGTTTCAAGGCTGGGAATTATCAAGAACTACTACGCTTATTATATAACTTGATATTGCCTGTTTATTACTTCGACTTTCCAACTTTTGAAACTTATCTTTATTCATTCATTCATTTTATTTATTTCCTTTTTTGAACATAGTACATTTGAAAACACAATTCAATAGTTTAGTTTCACATACCTAACCTTTGCAAGCATGTCGGACTTAGTATGTAAGTTACAGGCGGTACCAGAAAACCAGCTCCCCAGCAGTGTCCTGCGGATAATGTTGGGAACCTAGCTGAGGTACTTTGTCTTTTTGTTGCCATCTTTTCTTTTTATATTGTAATGTTTGTTTATGTTGTTATTGTGTTTGGTAACAAATAAATATCTTTTATCTTTATCTTTGTATATTTTTATAAACACAATCAAAACACTTTTATAATTTATATTTTATCATCGAACATTTATGATTAAAAAAACAAAATATTCTCGATGTTGTTATTGGTATATAATATGTAGGTAGGTAGGTAATTTAACATTTTTATGAATTAGAACTATTTGGTAAAATAGAAACTTAGTATTTTGAAACAACATTAATAAAAAAATACTTCACATCATAAAATCAGCTTTCAACCAAGCAATTAATTTACACTTTACTAGTTTACGTTAGTTTACTGGTTGTATTCCATACATTCACAAATTTCTTTGTGTGTCTCTCAGTTGAGTTGCATGTTGAATATTCTTATTACTTACTTACTTACTTATACTCACGCCCATTATTCCCATTGGGGTAGGCAGAGACTATCGATCGCCACTTAGTACGATCTTGACAAACCTCTCTTGCTTCCCTTACATTCATTATTCTTCTCATACATGCATATTCTTATTGTCTAAAATAATACGATTTCGTACTTCGCAAGGCAGGTAAATCCGTTGGTCCCGGCTACAAACACGCTGACCGGTTAAAACACCAAAAAGGGACAGTCAGAGCTTCAGAATAAGAAATGTTCTTCGCTACTTTTAAACATACATACATACATCCATATACTCACGGCTATAAATCCCTAAAAGGGGTAGCTAGAGCTAAGGAATTAGAAATTCCCCAGCCACTTTTGGAAAGTTGAGTGGGGTAAAGATGGTGAAATAAAGGTTGTTGGTGATGGGTCTCCAACCGCATCGCCCAAAAATCCAATAAAAAGCCCCAATACCCTTAGTCGCCTCTTACGTACACCCACCGGAAGAAATGGGGTAGTGCTATTCTAAGCTGACACTACACGGCATAAGAAAAAACAATATTGCAAAATAAAGATTGTAGATAGTACTCCAACCTTATTGCTCGATAATCACTTAAAATAGCTCAACACCCTAACTCGCCTCCCACTCGACACTTACGAAATCCGAGGAAAGAAATTGGTTACGGCTATTCTTAGCCTACACTACGCAGCTTTTATGCCTAACTACTACAATCTACGCTAGTCTCTTGAGGAAGAGCCTATAGCCTAATTGCCTTTTGATGACTGCGATGATGATGGGAAAGATGTCTGTTTAGTGTTTACAGTATGGGTGATAGGATTATCATAATAGATATTAATTAGGATAAGCTTCGCTCAATATATGTTACTTACTTATACTCACGCCCATTATTCCAATTGGGGTAGGCAGAGACTATCGATGGCCACTTAGTACGATCTAGACAAACCTCTCTTGCTTCCCTTACATTCATTATTCTTCTCATACATGCTCTTTTATTCTTCTCACTTCGGACCCCCGCCTTTATAAGAACGTATAAATATATATCAATATATCTATCAATGATAAAGGCATTTTTTATCAAATATTTGAATATAACACAATTATAATTTATAACAGAATATAGCTATGCAGTGTCAGCTCAAAATATCACTAGAGGGTGGTCATATTATAATCTTGTCCTTCTTGAGTAAAATTCATAATAGTTCGGCTGCAACATGAAAAAAATAAATAGACTTCCCAAAATGCCCAATTAAAAGTCGACTTCTAGATATTTGAAGCCTTTTAATTTGATGATCGATCTGAGTTAATAATAGTTTTGGTTTAGATATTTTAGTTCGACGGGTAAAACTGGCGGGAACAGACGGGGGACCCTCAAAAAGACACCTAGTTAAACACATATACGAATGTTGGTCCAAACCAACCGAACCACTGGTCTAGACAAACCTAAATAATAAATAATTTATTTATCGATCTCACCTTCCAAAGGTTGTCTGGAAGAGATCGCTTTTAGCGATAAGACCGCCAATTGTACCTCACTGTAAACGCTTTGATCATATTATTATTTTTGTAAATTTGTGTTTGATATGCAATAAAGAGTTATCCTATTCTATTCTATTCTAAATTATAGTAATATTCAATTTAAAAAATAAAAAGTTTGTACAGTAATATTTAAGAATCGGTATTCAATGAATTACACCTTAATTTACAGAGCAGACAAATAAGTGCGAGTGTGTTAATTAACCTTGTCCTCTTGCGTAACTCTTACAGTTATTTCAACTGTTAAGCAATCAACTTTTCAATTAACTTTTTCTTCTGCCATGAAACCCTAAAGACAAAAGTAAGTTTGACGAAACATAATAATGTAACTAATAAATAACAATGTTTTTAGTGGTTTTTTTTTCAGTAATTCTTGTACTATACTTACTACGTTTGGTGTCCACTCTATTTAGTTTTAATATCTCCATGCCTGGGATCTACTTAACCGATTTTCGTAATTTTACAAAAGAGAGCCACATAATTCCTAAAATAGCGATTACAAACAGACACTCAAACTTTATTTATTTGTTTAGAGTACTTGTTGACAAATCAAAGGCTTTTAGCCGCAGAAGAGTGGGTCATTCCCCAGAACTTACTTATATAATAGTTTTCAGTACTGTCGTAAATATCGTAAATTCTATCTATTGGCAAGATGACTAGAATCTACATTATAAATATCACATTGTCAAGGTCGTATCGATTAATAGACAGGGACCACAGACGTTATGATGCAGACTTTATCACCTGCCTCTTTTACCCTTTCCTCACCGGATGGCTCAAGTCTATATTTACATTGTTTTTCAACTCCCTTGCTCATAAAGTGATTATAATGCACTGAAATTTGCTATGTAAAACTGGTTATTAATAAACTGTGATTTTTTGAGATTTTTATGGGTACTTATAATTTGTTATATTTATTTACTCAACTTGTTTGCCACCAGAAAAGGAGATTTGTTAGAAAAATACACAGAATTTCCTGTTTGATAAAGTATAAATTATTGTAATAATTTGCATCATTTAAGTGTATTCGTATATAAGTTATTGCTGTTGGTTTAAATATCAGTATAATTATTTAAAAAATTGTGCTTTTTCAAACTTATTAACAAAGTTATCTTATTTTATACATTGTATTGTATATAATATATTGTGTAACAAACTTGAACAATTAGTCATTACAGCCCTCGGCCTCTTAAAGCTCTCGCCTTGAGCTTGGCTTTAGATCTGACCTCGCCTGTAGTGATATAGTTTGCACACTCATATACTGTACTGTCAGGATTAGGCTTCTGATTAATTGGTCATATATTTCACGCGCTACTTGAGATTTCTTAAATAATACCGCGGTTAATCCAGGAAATGCAAATTTTTGCTGGAACCTATGGAAACATACTTAATATAATAAAATTGACTTAATATGTTTGACACAATGTTTTGCCATTTAAATTATTTTTAGGGAATTTCTCGTCTATAAAGTAAAAATAAAATATTAGGGGTGGACAACCCTTATTACTAGGTAGGAGCATAAAAATTAAACCTATTCTCAGACCTGCCGAATGTGTATGCAAAATTTCATATGAATCGGTTCAGCCGCTTCTGAGGAGTTTGCTGACAGCACTGTGACACGTGAATTTTATATATTAGATATTGTAAGTATATACATACATACATATACTCACGGCTATAATTCCCTAGAAGGGGTAGCCAGAGCCAAGGAATTATAAATTCCTCACCCTTTTTTGGAAGTTGAGTGGGGAAAAGGCGGTAAACTAAAGGTTTTTGGTGATGGGACTCCAACCGCATCGCCCAAAAATCCAATAAAAAGTCCCAATACCTTTAGTCGCCTTTTACGACACCCGTGGGTAGAAAGGGGTAGCGACATTCTAAGCCGGCACTACACGGCAATATTGTAAGTCCATCCAAATATTTTCATGAATATGAAATGTTGTTTGATCAATCGAACAAAATTCGTTCAGGCACCGAAATATTTAGATTCCGAATGATAAGATACACGTGTATCGGATTTTCGCTTAGCAACTCAAGATATTTTTCTAGAGAATTAATTAACGAGGCGTTTACTTTCCAACCGTTCTTTGCTTAAACTTTTTTGTGATGTTTCTGTGTAATGTCGGCTTGGCTGTATTGTGAGTCCAAGGTTGGGATTCTTATACGACACCAACGTATATTTATTTTCGTACAAAAAGGCGATCAATAGTCTCTGCCTACTCAAATAAGAATTATTGGCATCAGTAGTATAAATACTTATGACTATAACTATGAGAGAATGTATGTATAATGTGTGTATAAATGCCTTTATTTAATTAAGTGAGTTTTTTTTAAGAATATTATTTAAATTTTTACTATATGTGAACATCCTCAACTGTATGCAATGTTTTATATATGTGTATAAACTAAAATAAATAATAATTAAAATCTGACTTTAAGACCAAGCGAAGTTCCGTGGAGTACCCTTTTCAGGAGAGTATGAAAATTATTTCTATGAGTGGTATAGAATAGAAAACTCTTTATTGCACATCAAATATGGAGAAACATTTACAAATACACAGAATTAAATAACAAAAGTACAATTGGCGGTCTTATCACTAAAAGCGATCTCTTCGAGACAACCTTTGAATGGAGAGGTCAATAAATTATAGTCATGTGAGATAGATGTACAACAACATGGTGAAACTGATAACTATGCGTTAATCTACACAAACAATACAACAATCCAGTCATAGTTATATCTAGTTATGAAATGATAAACTATTGACAAACATATAAATACATATGATACAATAAAAATATTATATAATATAATACGAGTATTATTTAGGTATATATAATTAAAAACAACCTATTTAACCATTTAGATCTTAGTAGATGTTGATGTATGGTCTTTGTCTTCCTTAAGATTGATGTTTCCAGAAACATTCAAGGACACTTCGACACTAAACGTTTACGTAAACACGCTAAATTACTTGTAAAAAAGAAATAACATATTTTGTGTGATATTTCACTCGACATTTCCCACGATGATGTAGCCGCCTCTTTTGGAAATAGAGTAAGCGAAAGCGGAACTAAGATTTGGGAAAGATCGATTACCAAATCACTACGTAACATGCCTTTTGTACTTTTCTCGATGATATAAACATTATAGTTATTAAGCAGACGCTATAGCGTTAAATCTTATCTTATCTTAATATCATTATCAGAGTTTCCAGCTCTAAATTCAATTCAATTCAATTCATTTATTTGCATTCTTGTTTTACAAGTAAGATCTTAACATATCATAGTGTAGGACAAACAAGACCCCGTTGGGGCACAACAACAATACTAACGTAATAAGCTCTGGCTACCCCTTTTTGGGATTTATGGCCGTGAGTATATGTATATATCTTTTTAGTATTTTATTTACCATCCTAAGTTGCTGCTCCATTTCAAATTCAATATCTTAAAAGTTGATCTTGTTTAAACATCGTTATTACCAATGGCATAATAATTTCCTCAGCCAGTAACATAATAGAAAGTAAATATTAAATGGAAACATTTTGATTACAAGACTAAATAAAATTCAACGAATTATACTTGTGTTTCTCGCCCACACTGATGATGCGTACTGAGTGTTTGGAACGAGAGCAACTATTTTCGTTTCATTTCCATATAATGATACATTGCGGTTCTAGTTCAGTCTTTCACGGTTTCAGGCGAAGTAGAGCAGTGATGGAGACAAGAGTAATCGATGTTTTTGGTTTGGAAGCTGTGTTGACGAGGCGCGGGCTGGAGTTGCGCCCGCCGGCCGGCTGTGGCTGCCTCTGTTTACATCGAGCAGTAGTGAGGGCTTGTCTTCGTTGATATCGATAAAAATAATTGGTTTAAAATTGATACCTTTAAAAATTCATTTTTTTATGTCTAAGCCGTGTGGTGTTAGCTAAGAATAGCTCAACCCTTTTTCTTTCCTAAGGTGGCGTGAGAGGAGAGAGAATAGGGTAGGCGACTTTTTCAAGTGGTTGTTAGGCCATGTGGCTGGCGACCCATCACCAACAATACTTTTGTATTACAACCTTTTCTCCAAGAAACGTTCAAGGGTTTATTAATTTTGTGACTGGGTTTTATAGCTGTGATTTTAATTATACATGCATATATTAACGCCATTCTATTGAGGTAAGCATTTTTTGCTATTTTTATGAAAAGCATAAATACAACAAATAACTTATTCTTTATTAAAATACCCAATAGTTAGTAACTCCACTAATCAATTCTATAAGCTCAGAGAGTCTTCATCATCATCTTAGCCATAGAAGACCACTGCCAAACACAGGCCTCCCTTCTCTGAAACGATTGGTCAACCATCATTCGTGACCAGCTTTCCGCTCCCCATTCATCCATCCGGCTTGTGCAAGCCCTGAACAAACTGCATCACCTACTACGTCACATGCAAAGTCATATAAAAATAGACCATTAACCAGTGAATATCCAAGCGCATGTCCGAGAGAAAGTACCAGCTGCAAGTTAAAATCCAGCTGTGTACGCGACCTAGGACAATTCATCGATATTCTGGTTGCGCTTCCCTCGAGCGCCGGGGACCGCGCACCGGCCATTCAGTCGATATTCTGACGCTGGCTGATTCGAACGCGCGGCCGCCATTTTGTCTATTTAATTTATCTAACATGGTTCCGGATTGAAATATTCTCAGTTCAAGATTGTGAATATTTTTTTTGCCCGGATTTGAAACTTTTCGGTAAGTAATTTTCAATATGGTTTAATTTCGATTACATTGTTCGATTTCTTTAGATTCTTGTTTACTTTTCTCATTTTTTATATTGTTTTTTTTACTTAAGTAAAATTGTCTCTTCCTAATTATAAATAATGAAGTTAAACAAAGAAAATTTTACTTTTAGTGGTGTAACTTTGTGTTATGTATTTAAAATATCGTCAATCATGCCGAAATATCACATGTATTTTTATTTGCGCTGTTAAAACGTGATTCTTATTGAAACTATTTCAAAAAGCTATTATTAGAAAACTGCATCCTACCATCCGCCATCTTTGAAATGCATATCCGTACCCGCAGACTATTATGTCTGCCTCCACTTCAAGACACGCCCATCCGAAGTCACGTCACTGTTGTAGTATTTAGGTCACAGGGTTCATTATTTGCTAGCCACTACCTAACTATCAGAGTTAATAATACCCCTCTTTAGTCTCGGATGTAATCTCAAATAGGGGTAAAGGGGTAGGCAGAGGTTCGGATTCCACAATTCTTTAGTAACTTCTGGAAATTGAGATGAAAAAACAGTCTTTTAAAAAGTTTATATCGCATCGCCTAAAAATACTTTAAAGTCCTTTCTTCTGGTTTTCTTTTGCGACACTTTTAGTAAATGTACTATAACAAGCGTATAAGAGAGCGATCACCACTCAATATCCATATGGGACTGAGATACTTCTTATTCTAAAGCTCTGGGTAACCTTTTTACTGATTAAAAGAGATTTTCGCAAAAATCCGCAAAATAATTATAGGTTGTTACAAAAACTGCACAACTCTTTTTATTTTATCTTTCTTATTGTTGAGACGATATGTACGCACGCAATACTCAAGGACAGAAAATTTGCGCCAAGCCAGTTTTTCATGGTCATTATTAGTGGCAGAAATTTAGTCATGAAAGCTTACTTAAGCCTTTTATGCCTATGAACAAAAAAAATCAGGCTGTGCTACGTTTTAAGTTGGCTAGTCAGATTTTCGTTCCTTTTACCGTCATAATACACACGGACATTTATTGTCCTATCACCCATCTTGTTTTGTAAAAGCGTGCACGTAAATAATAATAATACAATATTATATACATACATCCATACTACCAGGGCTTCAGGAAATGGATTTCCATTAACCTCAGCCACTATTTGAAGCTTAGTGGGGAAAAGATAATAAAGTAAAGGATGGAAAATGGGTTAGACCTATTCTAGACCGACACTACAAAGCATAATGCATATATTATATAGTCACTAATGATGGTTAAAAAGTTTTTTCGTAAACAAGAGCTTTGTTCTTCAAAAATAACTGCGCAGTATTTTTACCGCGTCGTAGTAGCCACTGAACTACGTATTTTGAAACGCTACGTGCCGCTACGAGCTACGGCGTAGTAGCTACGACGCAATTCAATAGCGAGGCGATCTTTATTGATATTAAATAACGATTTGAAGGTTTTTGGCAAAAGAAGCAAAAATCTGTTATAATCATACTGATTTTATGATTTATAATTTTATTTTTTTACAAAACTTTTCACCTAACAACGATTTATTTTGCATTAAAAACAAGTTATCTCAGATATTAAATTAGCTTCATTATATTAGAAAATTATTGTGAATTCGGTAAAAAGGGCCACAATTCAAACTAAACAAAGTTAAGAAGAACCACAATATGGTTGACCTTGTAGAATTGCGCGTGGGTTGTATAAGTTTGGTCAGCAGTAATGTAAATAAATTGTATAAATATTATCGATTCGATTTGGTTAATATTTAATTTAACGGTTCAGTTTTAATGTGAATCTCAAAAATGTAGCCAGGGCGTCAGCATTGAAACTTAGGAACTCTTCATCCGTTTTTGGAATTTGGGCAGAACATTGGTGTGTGATGGATTCTGTGTCTCTAATTTGGCGGAAAAAATAGTTTCATGCTATATAAAGCCGCCTCTATAAAGTTATTTCAGTTACTATATTTAATTTATTTTTTTTGAAAGATTTGCATCAACTCGTAGTAAACGCTTAAATACATCAAGTTTATGGTAAAGCTATAAATATTACGATTAAATGAAAGTAATCTATGTTACCAATTTCGTTACCGGGTCAACAGCCTTCCTCGTGGAATCCATATTGTGATACTTCCTTACCATCATCATAAAGCCATGACTTTCACCTTGCGACCTTCAAGCGACCTTTGAGGTTGCTAAGCTATTTGAAAACGATAATCAATAGTTATTCTCTACATCAAGTTATTATACGCTTCTTTTTGTACAAATTACAGCTTTCGAGGTCATTATTCAAGTTCATGTCAACTGAAAGCTACATAGTTTAATTATAAAACAATTTAGAAAAAGCGCTTATACTAGTTTTTTCACGTGTCTCGGTCAATGTACATACATATACTTACGGCTATAAATCCCTTAACGGGGTAGCCACAACTTTGAAATGAGGAATTCCTCAGCCACTTTTGGAAGTTGAGGGGGGAAGAGATTGTAATAATTATAAAATTAATAATACTAATTTTATAGTACTGTATAATGACAAATAACACCTCAGTCTTCCCGTGACCATGATAACTGAAAAGTTTACGAAACGTCGGGCTTTAAAAAACCATCTAATAACACGCGATTAAAATATCCGAAAGTCAAAAGTTGTTTTAATTATAATGTGCAATCGTGAAAGTCTTAGAAAATACTAAGTATTTAAATTTTCAAAAAAGTTCTTGTTAGTGTTTGTAGTGTCTTAAAGATTTCAATAATTTATGAAAAGTTATAAACTTAATTATCATTGAAAATACGATTACAACTTTATGAAATTTTAAATGATTTTGCTCGTCATTGTTAATGTCAAAAGTTTATTAAATACTAGTGGATCGTCCCAGCTTCACACGGATAGCGTTATTTTTTTAAATATCTGAGGTTTCTTTCTTCAGTCACTGCTCAAGCATTGTGAAATTCAGCGCAATGTTTTCAATTTATTAAATTTATAGCACTCCCTAAACAGTGTAGTTTGGTAATTTTGAATGCGCTTTAATGAACGGTTCAGTGTTTCCGTTTAATAGCAAATTTTGGAATAAAACGCGATGAAGTACTTATACTAAACAATAAATCATTACGTGATGTAGGATGCAACTACTGGCGCCATCAAGTATGTTATATGTAAATTAGTAGAGATTTGGTTTTGATCACGGGCGCGATGGCTTATTTTATGTATAATTTCGGTGTTTCTCTACCGATTTCTATGAATCTTTTTTTATTGAATAGGTAATAATGTTACCTTTTTTAAATTAGGGATGAGTGAGAGGTTTACAAACGTAAGAGTAAACAAATATAATCAGAATGTTCCGAACTGCTAACCTATCAGGAAATACACGTGTTATTGTGAGTCAACCGTAAAAGATAGAAATAAACTGTTGAGGATTTATTTTTAGATAATTTTATGAAGAATATTTCCGTCATACATGATTTCTATGTAAGTTTAACCATTAAGGCTGCACACGCGATGGAAGCTTAAAAAATGGAGTAACTTCTCCCGTTTTCCCAAAATTTCCCAAAATTCCCCGTTACTACTCTGCTGGAAAGTATACAAAACCTGCGCAGGAGTATGAAGAATAATTGTACCAAGTTTCGTTAAAATCCGTCGAGTAGTTTTCGTTTCCATAAGGAACATACAAACCGACAGACAGACAGACAGACAGACAGACAAAAATTTTACTGATTGCATTTTTGGCATCAGTATCGATCCCTAATCACAACCTGATAGTTATTTTGAAAATATATTTCATGTACAGAATTGACCTCTCTACAGATTTATTATAAGTATAGAAGATGTATAGTGATAGAAACACCTATGAAAAGGTTATAACAGATTTCAAATTATAAAGTTATATTTAACGTATCTACTGCTATACTTTCAGAATCATCGATTCGTTACCTATCACATAAATTGAAATATTAAGTTACCATGTCCCCCACGATACAGGCTATGCCTAGTGTAGGGGACAACGACCTCTCCAATTGTAAAATTTCGTCACCTAATTACCAAATATCACCTAGAGGTACCTTTGTAATGTAAACTGTTGTTATTTTGGTTATTGCTGGTGTAAAAATAAAAAAAAAAACATTTTCATTTGACAGAGGAAAAATAGTGTGATATATGAACAGTGGGGGTATATGAAGAGTTAATGACAGTAAATTGGTGAGAGAGATAAATGAGAGCCAGTATCGATCGTATGTTAGTAGAGGAAGACCACGCAGGACGCACGGCGGACCGGACGACGTCCGTGGTCAAGTGGGTGGTTACTAACTTCTCGGTCCTAAGGTTGCGGGTTCGATCTCCACTAAGATCAACATGCCAATGGAAAATAATGAAGTAAGCTTGTGTATTAGAGTTTCTGCTCGAGAAGCCTCGAAAAATTTGCATTGGTTCGAGACGAGAAAAAAATATCCGTGCCTTGAGGATTCTCGAGTATTTACCACGAATATTTACCAAAATAAGAAGCCGACTGTCAGACGAGTTGATCGACGCACTGATTTTTTTAAAAGCGTATTTCATTAGAAAATCATCGCTTTTGTTTTTGTGAAATTAAATACTATGTAAGTAAAGTTTTAGACCATATTTCAACTATTGTCTTTTTCAATATAAGTTCAGAGATTAGAATTATAATCACAAAACTTATTTTTTTTAACAGTTGTCGTGCGAATCTAAGTGA
Organism: Bedellia somnulentella; assembly: GCA_963576735.1. Lineage (NCBI taxonomy): Eukaryota > Metazoa > Arthropoda > Insecta > Lepidoptera > Bedelliidae > Bedellia > Bedellia somnulentella. The sequence goes on along the minus strand of OY755176.1, from coordinate 17,068,146 downwards.
TTCTATGTTAATAATAATCCTTTTTAAGGGTTCTGTACATCAAAAGAAAAAAATGGAACCCTTATAGAATGACTTTGTTGTCCGTCTGGCAAGACCATTTTAACAGGAACGCGTGGAGCTATCAAACTGAAATATAATACTCAGGTCTACTGTCCCAGGAAGTCAAAAAAATCAAACTAATAAGCCAACGCAATATAAAGATACAGCCATTTAGGCCGCAAATTTTTAAAACTCGCAAGGGAATCAAAACCGACAGGGTACTTCCAGTGAACTTAGAATCTTGAAATTTAGTATGAAGTAACGTCTTATAGTGCAGATAAAGGAAAAATTACGAGAACTGTGATGGGTGAACTTTTATTTATATACCTACAGGTTTTTACGGATCCTACGGTGCTTCGGTCCAACTCGCACTTGACCGGTTTTTCTTACCTTATTAGGACTCGAGAATTCCACCTCGAGAATACTCGTGCCTCGAGAACTCAAATAGGTTGAGAAAACATATTTGGTTATAAACATATTATGGAAAACATATGAGGTTGGAGACCCATCACCTACAACTTTTATTTTACCATCTTTTCCCCACTTAACTTTCTAAAAGTGGCTGAGGAATTTTTTATTCCTATATCGCTGGCTACACCATCTAAGGATTTATAGCCGTGAGTGTATATATGTATGTACGTGAAATACGTACGCAGTAGTTATAGTGAAAGCATTATGATATTATATAAGGTTCAGGAAAAAAACAAGTCCATTAAGCTAATCAACACTTACCTTTATTAAGTAAATTTCTCTAATTAAAAAAGCAATCAACTTCAACTTAATTCCCAGTATACCCAACTAGCGAAAACTACGCTTGTTTGCCATTACTTTATTAATACACACCTGGAATTACTGTTGCCAGAAATAATGTTATAGTTGGAAGTTTTTGGCAAACCTACAAACATTTCATAATGCCGAATAAAATTATGAAATATAAACATAACTTGCTTACTTATACGAATGCGAACAGACCAAGTCATTGCCATGAAAAGTATATTAAAAGTATTTTAGCGATAAGACCGCCGATTGTGCCTCACTGTAAACTGTATGATAATTTCTTTTGTAAATTTGTGTTTGATGTACAATAAAGAGTTATTCTATTCTATTCTTTTCTATTAATAACTTGTTATATGAGACATTGTTATACATATAAATAGCTGTGTTGTCTCGGCTTAGAATGGCATTAACACATTTCTTCTGAGTAGCCGTCACACCGTAACAGCGATTAGGGTTCCGGGGCTTTTTAAGTGATTACTTGACGCTGGCTGGATGTGTGTACCACTTACTATCCTTGATTTTACAATTTCATTACCATTGTGGCTATGCAAATTCCAAAGCTCTGGCCACCTCTTTTTTTAGGTTGCTAGCCGTTAGTTTATCTATGAATGTGTGGCGACCGCTAGACGGCGAACTCACTCGCACACTAGCAGCGTCATAAAAAATCGTACATCGCGGTATCGAAATGTTTCTCTAGCTAAGCATAAATACAAATTCAAAGTTAGTACACGGCAGGGTTTACTGGCCAGTATATCTTTGCTACTCCCATAAATGTATTATCTGAGTACAATACATTAACGACTATCCTCGTCATATTAATGGTTTCTTTTGAGCGGAGATCAAAATCACGAAGTTTCATACCTTACCGTTTAAATATACGTGACTGAGTAGTCACCAGACTTTCTTACTTTGGCAGTCTTTCCTCACACTTATTTTTCTGAAGCTGAAATTGAAATCTACATCACTTTATCTCTTCTGACTTATAATCATTCGTGTCGAATACCACGACTAAAGCTGCGTCTGATAATTCGATACTACAATCATATTTTTTTTACATTTTCTCGTCTCCACTCTGCTGCCTAGCTTCCCTCTGGAAGACAGGCAATCTAACAAACTTTTAACTACACAATACACTTTTAAATTCTCACGGTATGTAGACATAATACATAATAACCGGGATTAACCAACGTATACATATTTTTACAACACCCCTGGTAAAATCGGATCGTGCTACGCCAACTTTTTATGGCAATTATTACTCATAGTTGCCGTGTAGTGTCGGCTTAGAATAGCACTACCCCGTTTCTACCAATGGGTGTACGTAAGAGGCGACTAACGGTAGTGGGGTTTCCAATGGATTTTTGGGCGATGCGGTTGGAGACCCATCACCAACAACCTTTACTTTACCATCTTTTCCCCACTCAATTTTCCAAAAGTGGCTGAGGAATTTCTAATTCCTCAGCTTTGGCTACCCCTTCTAGGGATTTAAAGCCGTGAGTGTATGTATATGTATGTATATATTACTCATAGCTATTTCAAAAATAATATTAATGTGTTTACCATTTACAATCCACCGGCCAGCTAAATTCATGACCTAGGTTCGTAAATAGCCACTAACATTGTAAACACTGAAACCCTAGAAGCTCTATATGCCAAACGAATCTTGTTTACTGTTTAATGGGATTGGACATTAACATTAGCATTAACGTGGCTGCCCAGAGTCGGATTAGAACATCACTACTAGTGAGAAACAGGCTTTTAAGCCTTTTTATGTCAATTTATTTTGCCAATAGGTTTTTTTAAGTGATTTTTGGGCGATTGGGTTAGAAATCCATCACCAACGATACTGTATTTCTACCATCTTGTCCCCTATCAACTTGTAAATGTGGCTGAGGACTTTCTAGCTCTGTAAGTCTGGCTGCCCCTTTTTGGGATAATGACCATCAATTTATAATCTAGCGACTAACAAGGGGCTGAAAAGTTATAAATTTAACTTCCTGGCTAACATTTTTGCGATTGCTGCATGCAAATATAACCGCTGTTAATTTAAAAAAACAACCGGTCATCTCATTCTAACCGATATCGTGACGATAAAATAAAATAGTGCTCGTGCTAGACCTCCTCGTGCAAAGAAAGTTTATCTATATATCATTGTGATATAATTAGTAGCGAAAGTATTTTTAATAAACTTTATCTTTGGCGATATCAGAGTTAGTTCTAACTTTATGTCCATATGAGAAAATACACGTAAGCGAATGAACTGTACATGTACACAACATCTTTTAATAACTCCTGCACACACGGTCGCAGTGCAAAGTGTGCTCTGTTGTAGTTTCCCAAATTAGATTTTACTGCTTCTAGCTCGACTGTGACGTCAAAGTTTACTGTTTACTTCTAAAAGTGAAATAGCGACAGTAGAAACTGTTACCTAGATTGTCTAGAATACTATTATTATGGACTCAAATAGCATAGCATAACACTGAAATGTTTCATTAAAATGTATAGTGTAGAGTATACGATATTATACGATAGTATACGATAGTAAACGTTTTTAAAGATGGGTGTTCCAGGCATAAACAGTGGTTGTTTTTTTTTTCTTTTGTAGTAAACTATGCAGAATAAAACTAGAGATTTATATAATGGTTGTCAGCAAAGTCCAAATAAAGGATGTCAATTATACGTGATAAAAACAACGAATTTTATTTTTAAATATTTATTCTATACATACATAAATACATATACTCACGCCATTAGTTCCCATTGGGGTAGGCAGAGACTATCGATCGCCACTTCGTACGATCCTGGCAAAACTCTCTAGCTTCATTTACATTTATCAACTTTTCATACATGCTCTTTATTCTTTATACTTCATTATATGTATATTTGTTTCACTGAAACTATTTCTTTTGTTACAGATATCGATTCAGATTATTACGAGATAATCCAGCATCATGACGGAAGATAATTAGATTGAATAATTTTAACATCCAGATTTCGGATAAACTTATGTTACCTGACATAAAAATATGGATTGTTAACAAATTGTGTTGAGCGGTCCGCTCTAAAACAGTGATTCCAAGCAATCAATGCTAAACTACAGACTTGTGTCAACGCACTTTTTGAAGCAACCGTAGATTTTCAAACTGATTTATAATCAAAAAGACAATTTTCACGATAAAATATATGATGTGCCCTGAAAGAGAAATGGACATTCCAGGCCGTAGTTTTGTGAAATAATTAAGTTTATGTACATTGGTGTTAGTGATAGACTGCATATAAAATCTCCTACCGAGTCTATAATTTAGGTTTAAAAAATTTCGCCAAAACGGCGTTGATATTTAACCTACCGCTTCGTTTTGTTTCTTATGATTTGTTTTATATAAAAGGATAGTGGATTTAAATAATAGAGATTAAGTGAGATTTTTTCGTGTAAATAGTAAGCTGGTGCGTTTACCGTGGCCAGCCAACGACGTGCAAACATTGCTCGGATATTTGACTCCATAGTTGGTGCAGCAAGACATTGCATTGTAAGTATCACTTACCAATTATATATCTTATTCAATTTGCCATTAGAAGCTTCTTAAGAAATATGAAGTAGGTTGTATGTAGGTTAATATGTGGACAATATTGGAGAAATTATTTGAATTTCAGAACGCATCCTAAATGGCTGAAAAACGGTTGGAATAATTTCGAATTGACAAAAGAACTTTGTTTTCAACCGAAGCAACTATGGTTCATAGAATATTGGAATTGGTTCAGGTATTTTAGATTGGGGTTTTTATATGGGTAGATTTTTGTATTAGATACAGAAACCTATCCAAATTATTAGCTTTACCGACAAATTTTATTCGCTTCGCTAACCAATTACGATAAACACTTGAACAATATTGCTTCTATGCCAAATTCATATTTCAATTTGATATATATTTATCGGGTCATTCCATCTTTTTGTAATTAGCATAACATCTGTTCATAACATTTTCACTGTACTTATTCGTGATTCACTTCATAATTTACTTATGAAACAATTTGAACACTTGCTAGAGTATAACTAATCAAACAACTAGGAAAAAAAGATTTTAGTTAATAAATCAGCTTTTAGATATTGAATTTTTATCCATAGATGATCGCAGCTAATATCAATTTATTGATTAGTATAGAAAGACATTAAAGATATTCAATAGCTGAGTTACTTAAACCAATTACCTCAAATAAAACAGACAGATGTAAAAAAAATGCGTTAATTACCTTCTACGATGCTAATATTAAACCTATAAACATATTTTAGTGTGTGTTTTTTCCTAGATTGTAATAAAAATAACTGAGCAAAAAACTGATGTATCGTTTACCGATTTACCTTTTGAGTTATTTATATTTAAAAACGTTAACTTTATTGTTAACTAATTTAAATCTTTTTGTTCATGAAAACCTCATGTGGGGATTATTACTAATAAATAAAGAATAAATAAAGGAAAGAAAAATTTCGACACAGGCGGGATTCGAACCCGCGACCTCGGGTATACGCCCCCGTCGCTCTTGCCGTCTTGTTAACTTCCGTTAACATATGAGCGGTGACGACTTATACAGTATATTTTGAATGGTTTTTATTTATTACGATAATGGGCACGTTTGACCAAACACATTACATGGTGGTCTATTTAATAAACTTTACTGGTTTTTATTTAAATCTTAAATCTACGTTGTGATATATGTGGTATTTTAAATATGCTACATTTTTTAGATTTAATTTCTTAAATCAGTTTCAAATTTCACCGTTTCGTTTAAACTTTATCTCATTGGCCTCTCATTGCTCTACATAATGGATGTAACAAATAATTATATTGTAAAAAAGACATCTTGTTTTACATCGGATGCTTCATTAATATTATCTTACAAAGTTGTTTGTCAAGGTAAAATTTTCATATCATCAATATAAGCACTTATGGCTATAATTATAATTAAAGGATACCCAAAGTTTAGGAACATAAAATAGTGGCTAAAATTTGTCGGGGGAGTTCAAAAACTCATTACCTTACAACCTTCGGGTTTTCATCTAAGAGGTGATTTTGTTAACTCCTTATATTTAAAAAGTTCTGAACACTTTTCTGAATTCGTAGGTAGGAAACTCAAACACTACTTAAACGTGTAAAAGAAATAAAGGACAGAAGAATTTCGCGCTGGCAGCCATTGACACGGTGGTGGCTCAATTGGCAGAGCGTCGGGGCGTATACCCGAGGTCGCGGGTTCGATTCCCGCCTGTGTCGAAATTTTCTTTCCTTTATTTATTCTTTACTTATTACTTTTCTGAAAGTCCTAAACATAAGATATTCTTCAAAAAATCACTCCTCGTTTCAAATCTTACGCAACCAATTAACAACCCTTATCCAATTTCCACCAAGTCACATCATTCGCTACTTTTGTTTTATTCTCTTTTATTATACCCATTAAATGCTTTATACACTTCCAGTGATTCTGCTAACTTTTAAATTAGTCATCTCATTACAATTTTTCGGAAAAATCATTATGCTTGATTTTCACGTAAAATGCTTCGATAATATATTTCGGTTTTAAAATATCTTTGAATTTGCTTAAACCAGCAAAGAAGCACCACTGCAAAGCTGTGCAAAGCAGTTTTCTTTCTATTTACGAAATAAATAAAGCGGTTTTATTAATTTATAGGTTCAATATATTATGCTTGATTGGTTTGGTTTAACGTTATATACAAGCACAGATGCAGAAAATTATTCAAGCACAGATACAGAATTATTACAAAATCAAGAAGAAAAGAAACTAGGCTGGAAAGTAATGTACTCACAGATCAGAGATTTCAGCCTTTTATTGTATTTCAGCATATTATGTGCTTCAGCTCGTAAATACCGCAAAGCACTTGCGACGCGCTGGTTATCAGTCAGCAATTTCTACCCAATTTGTATACTCAATAAGTTGAGTAACTTGTTAGATTTTACCAAGTTTATTGTTTCCAGTTTAGAGCTAGCGCGCACTGGTGACTTTAGTCACCGTGACTGTTTTGTCACTCTTATCAAGTCCATGGATGTGTATGGAGATGCGCGCATGTTACGACGTGACAACTGGGTGACAGTTGTGAACGCCGACCAGCGAACAAGCCCGTGACGAAACTGTCACCCAGTCGTTAGGTTTTCATTTCATAGCGGTGCGCGCACTTGTGACGTGACGTGACAGTGACAAAAACTTTATTGTCACGCAGACAAAAGTCACCAGTGCGCGCTAGCTCTTAGAGTTTAAAAGATCCTAAAAAAGTTTTGGCGTTTATTTCTTGCAAAAAAATATACAGAAATACTTACTTTGTAACCATTATATCGTTTTACCCATTTTTTTAGTTTAAAATTTTAAATGACCTTTTATATTATCACTCAATGTTTGGACATACCAGGGCATCAGAGACGAAACAGAGGTTGTGAATCCAAACGCAACGGGCGAGAACGAGACACCAAACATGGCTGCACCTGAGTGTGAAAGAGAGATGCGTAAGCGTCGAGAACGCAGGGATTCTGGGTGTGCCCACGAAAGGAAAGAACGAAGACCACACAGTGAGGAAAGGGAGTCAACAGCAATGCCATCTCCACTTCATGAATATAACAGACTTGAGGTAACCAACTGATTTTATAAATGAGAAGCTACTTTAATACCTTGAAATGCCAATTCGGAGTAATATCTGAAATACATTAAACATTAGCCAGATACATACATACATATACTCACGGCTATAATCCCTAGAAGGGGTAGCCAGAGCTAAGGAATTAGAAATTTCTCAGCCACTTTTGGAAATGTGAGTGGGGAAAAGATGGTAAAAATAAAGGTTGTTGGTGATGGGTCTCCAACCACATAATACATACTACATATAAGCCCCAATACCGTTAGTCGCCTCTTACGTACACCCACCGGAAGAAATGGGGCAGTGCTGTTCTAAGCCGACACTACGCAGCAGTCCAAATCCTGTGTCATATCTAAAAGTCACATGTATGTTAAATGGTCTAAGGTTATTGTATGTTTCGAATGAAATAATCGAGAATTATCTATTCAGGCACGTGATGGCATAACTGTCAAAGTTTGCGATAGATTCACCCCAATCTGTCTTCACACGATGGTTAAAAATCATTGATCCTGTTCTGTCCCGTAAGGTATTGAATACAACGTCAGAATAAGAAGAATCAAAAAGATATAGTAAATGTGAAACATTAAGTTTTTCACGGAGGAAACGTTAGGATGTTCCCAAAAATGCTGGTGTCCAAAGTTAAAAAAATAATAGGGCATGTATTAAAATATTTATGAGTATTAATCAAACTCAAAAGCTTAATGTGGGTAAAGGCGATAGGCTCAATAGTCTCTCTTCCACAATGGAAAATAATAGTGAGAGTTTAAATATCGACGAACGACGACGTGACAGCTCAATGGGTAGAACACCGGCTAACGTGCAAGCGACTAGTGTTCAAATCCCTCATCGAGCCTATACCAATTTGTCTTTTCTAAAGACATAAGTGTGGTTAATTCATCATGGTTGTTAACGGTGAGGGAAAACATCGTGAGGAAACCCACATGGCTGAGTTGTATGTGACAGTATATTCGTACAAATAGGCGATAGGCCTGCCCTCTGTCACGTGATTACATTGTCCATGCAAAACATGGGTACTCTGAACACCAAGTGACAAATCCATGTGATGTTAAGAAGTATTAGTACCTCTGCCATCCCCTCGGAGTTATTCGGCGTGAACGTTTATGTTTATGTATGAATACCGATTATTTCCAGTCCGAACGGCGTGCAGAGCGTCTGTCCCGTGCCCGACGACCGCAATGTGCAAAGAAGAAGTACCGGCAGCCACCGAAGCAGGATTACCTCATCTTCAGGACCAAAGAGAACTGCCAGTGGGTGGACGAGGAAAATAGCAACAGATCCCGCCAGTATGCTATCGCTGTGCAGAAACTTTCTGTTGGCAGAGGTATCTATAATAGAGTATATAAATTACTTATGGCGAGATAGGTTGTATTTTTAGCACCCTAATCAGACAAGTATAATTAAAGCTGCAATAACATCTATAAAAACTGACATCAAAAACACTTGTGTGGAATTGGTTACTCATTTAAATTCCATACATAAAGTATCCATCCAAAGTGTATTCCAGTAAAATATTATAAGGTTGTACACTAAGGAAAAGTTTAAAGTCACTTGAACATAATGTTCTTTGATATTGTAGATATGATTATTCAAATTGTCATGTTCAAAATTTGAAATCACGTAGCAACTCATTATATGCTTATATTTTATTGATTCCTGTTTATTATGATAATTATATTAGTATTTTGTTTTGGGTTTATGTATTATGAATGAGACCGTATGTCATTTTATTGTCAGGTGCTAACTGAAAATCAGTGTTGTGAGGTTACACTCACAACAATACGCTGAGTTAGCAACCCTTTCGTTGCAAGACTTTTTAATTTTTATCTGGATTTACTGTACTCGTTGTTTGTTTTTGTGTTTAAGTGTTGTAAGTTTGTATGCAACGAATAAATATTTTCTTTTCTTTTTCTTTAACTATTAATTTTAGCATTGGTTCTTGCGCAATACTTATATTACTAATCTATACTTATAATAAATCTGTAGAGAGGTCAATTCTGTACATGAAATATACTTTCAAAATAACCATCAGGTGGTGATTAGGGATCGATACTGATGCCAAAAATGCAATCAGTAAAATTTTTGTCTGTCTGTCTGTCTGTCTGTCTTTCTGTCTGTCTGTCTGTCTGTCTGTCTGTCTGTCGGTTTGTATGTTCCTTATGGAAACAAAAACTACTCGACAGATTTTAACGAAACTTGGTACAATTATTCTTCATACACCTGCGCAGGTTTTTGTATACTTTCCAGCAGAGTAGTAAAGGGGAATTTTGGGTAATTTTGGGAAAAAGGGAGAAGTTACTCCATTTTTTAAGCTTCCGTCGCGTGTGCAGCCTCAATGGTTAAACTTACATAAAAATCATGTGTGACGGAAATATTTTTCATAAAATTATCTAAAAGAAAATCCTCAGCAGTTTATGTCTATCTTTTACGGTTGGCTCACAATAACACGTGTAATTCCTGATAGCTTAGCAGTTCGGATCATTCTGATTATATTTGTTTACTTTTACGTTTGTAAACGTTTCATTCATCCCAAATTTAAAAAAGGTAACATTATTACCTATTCAATAAAAAAAGAATCATAGAAATCGGTAGACAAACACCGAAATTATACATAAAATAAGCCATCGCGCCCGTGATCAAAACCAAATCTTTACTAATTTACATATAACATACTAGATGGCGCGAGTAGTTGCATCCTAAATCACGGAATGATTTATTTTTTAGATTGTTATAAATACTTCATAGTGTTTTATTTAAAAATTTGCTATTAAACGGAAATACTGAACCGTTCATCAAAGCGCATTTAAAATCACCAAACTACACTGTTTAGGGAGTGCTATAAATTTAATAAATTGAAAACATTGCGCTGAATTTCACAATGCTTGAGCAGTGACTGAAGAAAGAAACCCCAGATATTTAAAAAAACAACGCTACCCGTGCGAAGCTGGGACGATCCACTAGTATATAATAATGTATATCTCTCGATTTTAGCTTCTGTTGGTCCAGAAAATGAGACAATAGATTTGGCAGCATTTCATCATCGCTTGGAAAGAGACGAACCTATACTTTCAGCTGAATATACAAGAGCGCAAGAAGAATTTCTCAGAACAGCCAGAATAGACTGCCCCGACGAAAGAAGAGTTGAAAAGATAAATAAGAAGGTTAATAATAACTTAATATTGTACTAGTAAAACTGTGCACTGATAAATCAGCTTTTATATAACGTCAGTCGACAGGTAGTTTACTGTAAAACATAATGCAATTTATGTTTATGTAGCATCGCCATTTCATCAGGGGTATAATACAAAACTAAGGATTTATTGCTTTAAGTTTGTTTTAAAACCTGAAATGCAACTTGTTTAGTAAACCTGGTTACCCATTACTAGCTAAACAAAATTCTATAAGGTCTTATTCACTTCCACATTCTGGCCATTTAAGTTTTTAATAAATCTTTTTATTTATTTCAGATCAATGGTCTCAAAAATACAATTATAGAGTATGAGCATCAGTTCAAAGCCGTCAATGGCTGCAGCATGTCCGCAATCGACAGAGTCACTGACACCACTCTAAACAAAATGTTCGATACCCTGCGACGTCTGCAGCTAGAAAAGCGCTGCATCAGATCCGATCCAGCTGATTATGCTATCAAGCTGAAAGCAGCAAAACAGCAAAAGATACACGATCAACTGCTAGATGAAGCGCTAAAGAGTGACAAGCCAATGGCAGAAGTTGTGGAAGATATTGAAGAGGTAATGCTGCGTTTCCTAGAAAATATTATGTAAAAACACTATCACAAATTTGGATAGAAAGATAAATAGAGATAGATTGTAACATGGAAAATAAAGTCATGCAACAACAAGCACCAAAACTAAAAAATAATAGAAACAACTTTTGATTTTCGGATATTTTAATCGCGTATTATAACATTATTTTTAAAGCCCGACGTTTCGAAAACTTTTCAGTTATCATGGTCACGGGAAGACTGAGGTGTTATTTGTCATTATACAGTACTATAAAATTATTAATACTAACTACCTTCACAAAATTTTAAGTTACATTTGCGTTTAATATTTGCTATGTATAATGACAATATTGTATAATGACAAATAACACCTCAGTCTTCCCGTGACCATGATAACTGAAAAGTTTTCGAAACGTCGGGCTTTAAAAATAATGTTATAATACGCGATTAAAATATCCGAAAATCAAAAGTTGTTTCAATTATAATGTGCAATCGTGAAAATCTTAGAAAATACTAAAAAATAATAGTTTATTATTTATACGATACATTAGATTCGACAATGGGGCATTTTTTAAATGTACAACCTTGTATTATTTCTACATGCTTACAAGTTATTTCTATATTCGCTTCTAGAAGCCAAAGATACGTATCTCTAAAGATGCGTATAATAAATTTGTGGTGCTTATTTTTTACTTGATAAGTACTCAGAGAATCAATTATAAGAAAACAAGAATATTACATCATCCCTTTCTCATCTTTACAACTTAAACCAATATCAACGGGCCCGAGGCTAGTGCTGGTTGGCAGACATCAACAATCGCCAGCATTGATCTTTAAAGCATGTATCGACTTCTGTGTTTTCCATTTTGAAGACGTTGAAGACCTCTAGATTTTGATTTGTACCACAAAAGCATTTTGATATTTAAATAAATGTTGTTACTACCTTCTCTCTTACACATTGATACTTCGAGTGCGGGGTAACGCTGAGCGAAATCTCGGACCCTAAACAAACCTAATTCCATCCCAATTTTCTTACAGTGGCTACACTGGTGCCGCATAGCAGGCAACCGTCCCCTGGCCGAGGAGCCAGAGTGGACTCCAGCACAGTATGCCGCTGAGAAGCAATGCGTCCAACGAGCGTTGTTGAAGCTGGAAGCGGCACGGGGTCGGCCGCCAGCGCACTCAGAAGAGCGAGGAGCTGCGCGGACTCTGTACGAGCGGTACCGCAATATGAAGCGAGCTGTGGCTGCTGACACGGTATGTTGAAGACAAGTCTCTTTTATTTACTCATACATACATACATATACTCACGGCTATAGACCCCAAGAAGGGGTAGCCAGAGCTAAGGAATTAGAAATTCCTCAGCCACTTTTGGAAATTTTAGGAAAATATGGTAATATAAAGGTTGTTGGTGATGGGTCTCTAACCGCATCGCCCAAAAATCCTTTAAAAGCCCAAATACCGCCTCTTACGTACACCCACCAGAAGAAATGGGGTAGTGATATTCTAAGCGGACACTACATGGCATTTTATTTACTGTTACCGTGGTATCTTAGATAGGGTTGAAACATCGCCCCTCATGTAGAGGCGTTAAGCTGCGTCGGGCCGATACTTATGACTTTTGTAAAATCATATGTGTGGATAATATATTATGATTGCTTACGGAGAAGGTAAATATCGCGAGGAATGCTACATGGCTAAGTTGTACTTAGTCTTGTTGTCACAAGACTAGCGTAGACAAGAGACGTAGCGTGGCACAAGACCAGAGTGGATTAGCATAAACGGAGAAAGGCTTGTCACCGATCACGTGAGTGCACTCTCCAAGCAAAACGTGGGTACTCTGAACACCAAGTGACAGTAATGTCGCGTTCCGAAATATCACTACCTCTGACACCCCTTCGGGAACATCAAATTTCAATAATATTTCATCATCTCCTTTATTAGTTATAATTTTTATTTTAAAATTAAGTAGTTTTTAATAAACTTTGACTATTGCAATCGTATTGTCATTGCCTTCAGTAAGTAATTAAAGTTATTTCAGTGATTATATTTTTATTAATATTTACAGATTACTCCGGCAAATGAACTGGGAACAATTCACGAACATGAGGCATTCGTTTTGTTTTCGAGCGTGGACAGTTCCAGCGACTCTCAGGAAAAACCGTCGGAAGATTCTCAGGTCAGAGTCAAGTAAAAAATCTAGAAATAATCTAAGAATCGCTCACAGGCATACCGTTATTTCCCATATACGTCAAATTTGATTCACTTCATAATTATTTTGTACAGCATTGATAACCTTAGGACGTGCTTATTATTTTGACATTGAGCACCTATCTAAAGGAAGCAAGCTGTTCACCATTTTGTACCGAAGCCTTAATACAGTATGATCTATTACAAATCCATTCATTAGGAACACTTAATTATTTTAATCCTCAAACTGAACAAGCCTGTTAATGAGGCCAATAATCTTGGTAATATCTTGTTAGTTACATCGTTTTGATGAGCTTTCAAGGATGTATAATCTATATGTTTAAAATACAAGTGGCATATATCCTTTATAAAGGGATTATTCTGATAAATGACATGACAAGTGCATAAAATTTTTCCCAGTCCAAGACATCACGGATTTAATCCGTGTTTGTGTTCCGAGGTTGTACCTTAGGAAAAGCACCAGTCAGTTAGATTTTAGGCACCCCTTTTCTTTCTTCTCTTCTTATACTTGCAGTCTCTGCTTACTTAGTACCACTTTTCTGATATTTGAAACTAGAACCTCTTTAAATACCAATGTTTCCTGCATTGCCTAGGTCGATTCAGTTTAGCATACCGATTTACTGTACGTCGTAATTTTAAATATCTCGATACCCTTAATGCAGGAAGCTGTCGAGACTCCAGTTCAATCTCCTCCGGCCCGAGCTGATACTGAAGAGCTGCCATCATCGTCATCAGCTAAGTCCATGAGCGAGGAAGCTCCGTCTAATGAAGGTCTCCACTGTCTTGGATTAGAGGATCTGACCAGCGCTCTGAGAGAGGCTAAGATGCAGAAATGTGTAAGTTTAATATCCGATTTAATGTAGGTAAAAAGAGAAGGCTAATACGGAATACCTTGAGGGTGAGATTTCTAGAAGGTATTTTGAAGTACAAATAATCACTCACAGTGAATGAAAAACATTTGTATCGTCCACGAATCCTTGCGTCTATCTACAGTTTTCGCACTCGCACACATTACACTTGCTGGACATGTGGGAACAGCAAAGATATACTGGCCAGTACACCCTGCTGTGTACCAACTTTGAATTTGTATTTATGCTTAGCTAGAGAAACATTTCGATACCGCGATGTACGATTTTTTATGACGCTGCTAGTATGCGAGTGAGTTCGCCGTCTAGCGGTCGCCACAGACATCACGATTTCACTCATGCAGTGAAGAGCCTTTATGGTCGCTTCAGGGATTATGTGGTATGTAGATGAAACAAAATAGGCAAATGAAAATAATCCCTGCCTATTTTAGCGGGATATAAGCGATTTGTTATAAATAGATAAAAGGGTGGAGCAAGATTATATTTCTCAAGGGGTACAAAAGGCGAATAATATTTCTGGTAGGGTGATGAAGGGGCGGACATACAAAAAAGTTAGTTTACTCTCTTATGTCATGGTATACATCCATACATATACTTACGGCTATAAATCCCAAAAGGGGTAGCCAGAGTTTTAGAGCTAGAAACTCCTCAGCCACATTTGGAAATTGATAGGGGACAAGATGGTAGAAATAAAGTATCGTTGGTGATGGGTCTTTAACCGCATTGCCCAAAAACCACTTAAAAAAACTCCATACCCTTATACGACATCTATGGGTAGTGACATTCTTAGCCGGCACTACACGGCAATCATGGTATGCGAATGTAAATACCGCTGTAGGCAAGAGGGTAGAAGAGGGTTTCTTTTAATTACAGGTTTCTTAAATTCTTTGCCAACTCGTTTTTGAAGAATTATCTTTGTATATAAACATGAAACCCCTGAAATCATTTCAACGAAAAATACTGAAACATTAAATGTTAATTTTATCCAAAATAACCGGTAAATTTTGCTTGCAGGTCCTCCGTCGATCGATCAAGGACTACGAAATGACCTTTGAAGCACAGAACAGCAGGAAGCTTCAGCGTGATGATAAGAAAGGCAAAGAGGAAGAATATGCGAAGTACAAAGCAATCAAGGCCAGAATCAAATTGTTGAACGCACTTATTAACAAACAAAAAGCCGCTTAAGTTTGTCTGAGTTTAGTTAAGTTTTGTTTCTTGAGTTGAGATTCGGTCGATTCGTGCAATTATAAATATAAAATCAGTATTTTACTAACCAAATTGATTCATGTGTGCTCAAATAAGATGAAATATTGTCTTGCAATACCAAAAATGAAAGAGAACTACAATTTAAAACAATATTTGTCTAACTTTATTTATTCATCTTTTTATTTAGTTTATTTTGGAGGCTGTAAACAAAAGGAAACAAAGAAAGACTATATCAAATAAAGGAAATTATATGGAACGGAAAATATGACATTTCGTTATTTTTTATTTTTAACGATTAATATCTTCTTCTAAGTTATTTCTAATATCTTCGAAAGAATAGAGTGCCAAGATTACGTTGGAAAATATGAAACGTAAAGTTTTATACAACATTGGCATTTTTTCTGAGTACATTTAAATTTTTAGGTCTTTACATTGCTATTATAATAGTAACTTTGTACTACGAATCTCACTGCCTATAGCAAGTAGATGGGCAAATGTAATACAAATTTCGTACCTTCTAAGTTAATTCGCAAATATAAAATATATATATGAATAAATTCACATCATAGATCTGTACCTGAAAAAGCTGTCATTAACATCTTAACAGAGTAATCAATTATATTTACATTATATTCAATTGACTGACAAACATTGAGGGCCAAAAACTATTTTGAAAAAAAATACTTTAAATGTTTTGGTCTGAATTGAATTGACATGTCGTTACAAAATATCTTAACAGAAAAGCAAGAGTGAGTGAATAATTGTTTACTAAGTAATGATGTAATCTATAGTTCTTGTGAGTAATTAACAAACCATATGCTAAAATCGTTCAAATACTCATTATTAGCATATGGTCTTACGTAGATATATAACTTTAGCTAAAGGACTTAGAATGTTAAGAGTCAGATAATTCATTTCATCATACAGTAATAAATATTATTCGCTTCTCACGACACGGTCTAAACCCAACACTTGGTGATTCTTGATCCATCAAAATACACCTTATAAAAAAGCTTCAAATTTAATCGCCAGTCATAATAAAACAGACTACTTAATTATAATTAACGGTGGCTCTCATTAAAATATGTTCACATCTCATATCCCTGTTCTTTTAGAAATAATTGTCTTCTATTGATATACCTTCATCTAGAATAAGATTCTTAACGATGTATTTCATAGCCCATCTGTCGACATTATAACTATAGAATGTTGGCACGCCATCACCGTAATAAGGATATTCGTTTAACTTGAATATATCTAAATGTTTGATGTTGTATCAAAATGGAGTCATTTATTTTAAGAACATAGTTAAGGTATAATTGTAATTTCTCTTTCTAAAAGGGAGTATTTAAAATGTCTTGATAACATTTCGTTGTCGATGGAAGCTGTGATTCTTATATGATCTTGTGTGACAAGAAATATTGTGTTACCGTTTGTATGTTTTCTATATGTACGGGTTACACAATCTTAAGATTTTATGTTACAAGTGATATTGTTCTATGTAACAAGAAATATATTTATTAAACAAACTATCATTAAAATACCAATATTGTTTGCATACGACTAGTATGTACGAACTCTTAGAGATCTAGTTGAAAGGCGGAAATTCGGTGTATAAATTATTTACGATTACTGTCAATATTCATATTCCATCATTTTTTATGTAGTTTTATGTAAACTTTAAATAAATGCTTCAGTAAAATAAGAAGCTTGTTTTATTTGAACTCCAATTCCAATTTCATTCCAATTTGACAGACCATCTTATTTCTTGTTTTCGCGCATAGTCAGTCACCCAAACTTAATTTATATCACCCGACCGATAAAGTCAGCTATAATTGATCGGCCTAACTTGCTAGTCAGTCAGATTAGCAATGTAAAATAAAAGTAAAGTAAAAGAGATTTGTTTGGCACAATTTAAATAAATGACAAAAAACAACACTCAGTAAAAACATATAAGAGCAAAAATTAACAAAATTTTGTTATTTTTTTTTATAATAACGATTAATGTTTATAAATGTAACATGTAACCTATTGCCAAAACTCGCTGGTTTTCAGCCGACACCTACAAATTTAAAAAGAAATACAATAATCCAATACACAAAATTAAAAGAAGCACTCGTTATAGGGTCAACACATAGCAATGAAATATATATAATAATAATAATAATAATCCCAATTGTTTTGTCCGCGAACGGGTTAATTCCAACCAGTCTCGCGACCAACTTGAGGCGGTTGGATTTCTGTGGCGTGTCGGTTCCAGCACAAATGCAGAAAGCGGTGCTGCTCGATACGGCTCGGATCGTCCGTCGGTTCTTGAACCTGACTCCCTGACCCCGACCGACTGTGCTTTTGTCGGGGAGTACCGCCTCTCCCATTTAAAATTTATATTTTCATTTTCGGCCATGGGAGAGGCGAGAAACAAAAATGTTTTCCGAAATAATAATAATAAATAATTTAATGTTTTTGACATGAATTCCTCATGTGGGGATTATTACTCATAAATAAAAGATGTTATTAAAGGAAAGAAAAATTTCGACACTGGCGGGATTCGAACCCGCGACCTTCGGGTATACGCCCCCGTCGTACCCGAAGGTCGCGGGTTCGAATCCCGCCAGTGTCGAAATTTTTCTTTCCTTTAATAACATCTTTTATTTATGAATAATAATAAATGTTTTTATTTGTCTCTTAAAATACAACAATACAAGAAAATAAAGTAACAAAAAAAACAACAATGATATCAAACAACAGACAAAAAGGTGCAAAGCTCGTTCTATCCACAACAAGCAGATAGCTTCGCTTTTCAGCTCTGACCTATAACTTAAGAGCTTATTCCATTTGCCTGAATTCAGACGTCCGACAGCCACAGAATCTGAATTCAGACTAGTGGAATAACGTTCAGAACGCTAGGCTTCCGATAAAGAGACAAATTTCGGCTCCTAGCTCACTACATTTTTTGTAGCTCCGTCTCAGGAAGGTGGAATAACGTTCAGACGATTTAGTTTAGTCGCCTCGCGCCCGCCACAGCGAGAGGACGTGCCAAAATTTTTCATGCCTATGATTGAAATTACGTAAACAAAAAAAAGATAATAAAAGTTTTATAGCAGATATACATATGCTCACGCCATTAATTCCAGGGGTAGTTAGGTAGGTAGGGGTTCCATTTCATAGGGGTAGGCGGATATGTATAATTATATTCTTACATACATACATATACTCACGCTATTATTTCCGATTGGGGTAGGTAAATACGTTTTATCACATACATGCAAATTATATTATATTATATATACTCACGCCATTACTTCCCATCGGAGGAGGCAGATACGTTTAATTACATACATACGCGCATATACTCACGCTTTTACTTCCGCTTGTGGTAAGCAGATAATTTTAATTGCATACATACATACTTAAACTCCCGCCATTTTTCCGTAAGGGGTAGGCAGATACGTATTGTTTCAAATATGCATACTTACACTCACGCCATCACTTCCCGTGGGGGTAGGCACAGGCGTATAATTACATACATGCATACATATACTCACGCCATTATTTCCCATTGGGGTAAGCAAATACGTTCAATCAGATATATGCATACTTATACTAACGCCATTACCTCTCATTGGGGTAGGCTGAAACTATCGATCGCCACTTCGTACGACCCCGGCAAACTTTTTAATAAATATCTTTTATTTTTAAGTCATATAGGAGTTCCCGCCTATTTAATATTTTGTGTGAAATATGACGTAAAAATATTTGGAAAAGGTTGTGTACATGAATAGGATATATGTAAGTATAGTAGCGAAAGAGATATATAGACGCAATGTGTCGTCGTTTATTGAATGAGAGTGGGATAGTCCATAAGAGAGTTTGATAGAGAGCGTTTTAAAAACAAGAGCGAGATGGACTCGCTAATGAAGGGTTCCGTAGCAGCACTGTTAGCAAGTAATTTGATTTATGACGTTTAAAAATAGAACTACTGGCTAGATCTCATTCAAACCAATTTTCGTTCGTAGTTTGTATAGTAATACACATCATATATTTTTTTCAGTTTTATCATGCCCATATTTTAGAAGTTACGGGGGGGGGGACACACATTTTACCACTTTGGAAAAGTCTCTCGCGCAAACTATTCAGTTTTGAAAAAAATGATATAAGAAACCTCAACATCATTTTCAAATACCTTTTGGTAGATACCCCACACGTATAGGTTTGATGAAAAAAAATAATTTGAGTTTCAGTTCTATGTATGGGGAACCCTAAAAATTTTGTTTTTTTTTTCAGATTTTATTTTAAAACCTTAATGCGGTTTACAGAATACATCTACGCACCAATTTTCAATAATGTAGTTCTTATAGTTTCGGAACAAACTGGCTGTGACATACGGACGGACGGACGGACGGACAGACAGACAGACATGACGAATCTATAAGGGTCCCGTTTTTGCCATTTGGCTACGGAACCCTAAAAAAAAGACGGGAGCAATTTCGTACGACCGCCCGCAAAAATCGCGCTCGCGAATGATTCAGAAACTGAAATCGGTGTAGTGGAATAACAAGCGTCTGTGGCCTTCTGCGGCAGTGACTGTGAAGGACCTCCGATTTCAGCAACGATAAAAGTGTAATGGAATAAGCTCTTTAAAACTACTTATATCTAAATTAAATTAAAGTGAACATAATATTTTGTAATGTAATCAAAATGTGCACATTGCAATTAAAGTTTGTTTTATTATTATCTCCTATTAGCACAGATGATTACTTTATATAGTTTTAGATAGATAATGAATGTATATATACGTATGTATATATAGCATATAGTATAAATAAATATAAATATGTATTTGCATATATTTATATATAAAAGATAAGTGTATATAATGGTTAAAGTATCATATTAAAGAATTTATAGAATATTATTATTTGATGTACTTATATAAATAAAAATAAGAGTATCTCAAGGTGTAACACATCCATACTGGACTTTAAATAGATTTTGCTGCAACACAATAAGCCATTTTCGCATTTTATTTTTAAAAGTGTGAGGTGTTTTTGCTTCTTTGATTGGCGGTGGAATATCGTTCCAGCATTTGGATGCTGCTAGTTTAAAGCAGCCCTTCGTCTTAGTAAGGTTGTGTTTTGGTAATAGAAGAACATTACGACGTTACCGATTTGAAAAAGAAAGTTTATGAAATAAATATTCAGGCACTCCTCTTTTAATCACTTTGTACATAAAACAAGAAAATTTAAGATTTCTCGTGTTTCTCGTATTTAATATGTTTTTTTCGAGCAAATATGGTGTAATGTGTTTTCTTCTGGGAATGTCATAGCAGTAGCGCATACAAGCATTTTGAACCCGTTGTATTTTGTTTTCGGTTTGTTTCTGAATGCAAGGACCATAAACAATATCACAATAGCCAAGTTGCGACATAACTAAACTCTCACATAACTGAAGTCGGATGCTAGGACTGATGTAGGATCTAATTTTATATAAGCTACTGAGGGCAGAGAAACTTTTGGAGATTTTGAGATCTACGTGTTTATGAAAGTTTAGGTTTTCATCTATGTAGAGACCAAGGTTTCTAACACAATTTTGAAAAGGGACCTTAGTACCATCAACTATTATGGAAGCTCCTTGATTTTACTTACTTGACTGGCCGTACCACAAATAATAGCCACGGTTTTATGTGGGTTAATGGTAAGATGATGCTTTCTTGACCAGTCTACTATGGATTCAATGTCACTATTTAACTTGTTTACACCGCATGTAAAACCTTCCCTATTTGTAGGTATCTTCGCATAGATCTGGGTGTCATCGGCGTACAGGTGGTATTCACAATGTTGAATTACCTTAGTTATACTGGCCGTATAGATAGAAAAGAGGGTCGGACCAAGAATGGATCCCTGGACTACGCCACGTGATATAGGAAGCGGGCTAGAATATTTTACAATGCCACTTGAATCCACTGTTTTAACTACTTGTGATCTGCCAGAAAAATAGGATGAGAACCAATCACAAGCTGCTACAGAAAATCCAGCGGCTCGTAATTCAGATATCAAGAGTGGGCGGTAAATACTGTCAAAGGCGCGTGTATTGTCAAGTAATACTAAAAGAGAAGAGTCACCACTGTCGGAAGAAGTAAGTAAGTAAAATAAAAAAAAATAAAATAAAATAATCATTTATTTCAAAATAAAAAGATAAATCTTTGTTTTTTGAACGTCAAATTTTAACTTAATACTAAGTTTACTTCGGATTCGGAAGGTGTTTTGTTGAGAGAAGAACCCGTAAGAAACTCGTCAACACACATCTTTTTTTAACGTCCATTACAATTTTGGTGTTAGCCCGGAAACATCCTGCACAGAGCCCTGATGACACCAAGCCACTTCATCATTAATGTAATCATTGACATTGTAATAGGCTTTCGATAATATGAAAAGAGCTGTGGAGGTGCTATGTTGTGGCCGAAAACCAGATTGAAGTGAAGGAATAATGCGGAATGATTCTAAATATACCCAGATCTGTTTTAGTACAATTCCTTCTAATACTTTAGAGAAAGCCGGTAGTATACCTATAGGCCTGATATCGCTCAGCAATTCAACAGTGCTTTTTTTGGGTATTGGGGTAACCATGGAGCATTTCCACGCCTGTGGAAAAATACCTTCTAGCAAAGATTTGTTTAAAATCGTAGTAATTGCATGGAGGGAGTACGGTAGAGTCAGTTTTATCATAGATATAGAGATCCGGTCCGATCCCTCTGAGTCAGATATACACTTTTCAATAAGGCGGGCTACTTCAGCTTCAGACACAGATACAAAATGAAATTCAGGGTTATTCGAGTTAGGTTCAATTTTATCTTCGTTATTAGAAAAAGACTTATCAATAAGGGGAACACTATCTATAAAAAAATGGTTCAGAATATCAGGATCCGAGAGATGTTGCGGTATCGTGCACATACGAGATGGTTTAATGACTTTGTTTATATGACGCCACATTTTAGCTGGGTTTGAATAGTTGTTATTGACATATGAATCAAAGTATTTTCGTTTCTCTATTTTCATAGCCGTATTCACCCTATTTCGCATATCACGGTAGTAACTATATGAGCTTTCTGTTTTAGTTCTTTTTGCTTCTAAATTTGCGTCATCACGGAGTTTTCTCATTTGTCGGATGTTATGAGTCATCCAAGGTGCAGGGGGATTGCAGAAAACTTTGCGTCGAATTGGTGCAAAGTGATCAAATAGATCGGTTATCAGCATATTAAACATATGCACCATATCGTCAATATTTTTGCAATCTTGTATGAAGTCCCAGGGTGTACACTGCGCGGCTTGTGAGATACAATCCACGTTTTCAGCAATTGGGCGGTATGTAATTGTTCTTGGCAGAGGTTTATTTAATTTTAGCGCAAATTGTGCGATTACCATTCCGTGGTCACTAAGAGCATCGTTATGAATGACGTTAATAGAAGTTGGCTTGTATATAACTCTTGTGAAAATCACATCTAAAAGCGTGGTGCTAGTAGAAGTAATGCGAGTGGGTTGGTTAACTATTTGTGAAAAACCATGAGCGGAGATAAGAGGTTCAAAGCATGTAGGAATAAAAGTGTTAATTAGATCACCCTGAAGACAATTAACATTTAAATCGTCCAAGAGGAAAATACGATCATATTTGGGTCCAAAAACCGACAGAGTATCCTGTAAACTATCAATAGCCTTAGCAGTATTTAGTGAGTGGGGCCTGTAAAAGGTACCTATAACAATTTTCAGGTCGCGAAGGCGAGCCTCCAACCACAACTGTTCCAAGTCAGTACCAAGATGTTCCAAGCGACGCTTCTGCAGGTCACAACGAATGTATATACCCACTCCACCACCACGGCTATATTTTCGCGGAGTATGGAAAAAGTCGTACCCGGGAATCATGTACTTTGATAAATCCGAATCGTCACGCAACCAAGTTTCATTTATGCAAAGTATGTCCAAATGATTATGTCTCACTGTCTCCAACAATTCATCCCATCCGGTATTCATGGATTGAATGTTTAATAAGCCCAATGTAAGCTGTTTCATTTTATTGCGACCAAGATTATTAACTCCTGGTAAAATCATTTTGAGGCATAAGGAAAATCGGTATTTGTCCAATTAATAAAATATTTATAAGGATGCAGAATCATTATTATTAAAGTTTTATGTGATTTGTAAGTACTATAGCTATGATGAGGGTGTGCAATAGTATTAATCAATATAAGTAAATATATGAATATTAAAGTTAGTGCTGAATAATGTAAATTACATAATACTATTATATTATAACTTAAAATAAAAATAATAAGAATAATCAACCAAACATAATATATAAAGCAAGGTATTTTACATTTAAAATATACTTCTGAAAACAATACTTCGTGGAAATTTGACCAATATAGGAAGTAGTTTTTTTTAAATACACAAATTTGCAAAGACGTGAGAAAAACAAGTTCAGTAACAATCATTATATTGCCACATACAAAGAAATATAAAACCATTGTCATAAAAGAAATGTTACAGGTGACGCATGTCGTGGCTATAACTTTATCACAATAACTAGAGATAAGCAGTAGAAGATAATTCAATAACCAGTTGCAACATGAAAAATATTTAAAATTGTGGGAGGTTATGTTTTGCTTCTTAATGTTAGTTAGACCAAAGAGGGAAGAAAATATTAACATTAAGTGTATAGTTGGACTATCGATAATACAAACAACTGAGATTGAGTGATTTTTTTCCAAGGTGTCAAACATCGTTGGCTTT